>OU896719.1:14419849-14596843 GCA_918026855.4 Phaedon cochleariae | reverse complement strand
GAAACGGCGAGAGGAGTGAACCAGATATGAAGAATTGAAAAATCGAGGCATACCAGGCTGCATTCCAAATCAAAAATTTGAACCACTCAACTATCCAGCAGAATTTCATGAGATTCCATGCAATTTCATTTGAGTTACTAGAATTTTTTACTCATATTATTCAATATAAGTAGAAGAAGAAAGAACTGATACCGTGAATATTCGGGATACTATAAAAACAATGGATCCCTATATTTACGATAGGAGAGTTGAATACTGTGAATACAATAAGGATCAAAGAAACAAAAGATTATAATGATATCATGAAACTCAGACAGAACAAACATTTCCATGTCTAACAGCAAAAAATCAGGTGGTCTGAGAGTTTTGGTTTGATTAGTCTGATTGTTTCTGTGGTTGTTGCTATTATAATTCAGATATTGCCTTTTTTAATTTATTGTTTCATTCAATATGTGGGTTGGTGGTGTGGCATGTATTTCTTGTCTCTTTGGAGCTTTATTTATCGTGACTGCGATTTAGTTCAACTCTTCGAATGAAATAGGGGGTTCATTGAGTGTATTTGGGAGCCAGTAATAGTTATAGTGGGCTTCCTCTGGGAAACTTTTTCAGAAGATGTTCCTGAACTTTCTGAAATTCAGAGATGGGTCGTTATCGTCATACAATGTTCTCAACTCATGAAAATAATTTCGCACTGGTTCCGCGGCTGTTTGTCCGTTCAGGAGGTCGTCCACGATGTGTTTTAACGTTTTCATTCGATTTGTATCGTTTTCTGTATACAATCGATATCATGAATTTGCGACGCCGTTTAAAAACGTTCCTCAATACGATATTTTTATGGTATCATCCTACACGTTGGCGATCACAACTCTTCCATAGTTTTCGATAAAGTTACATGCATAATCTTCTCATGGGTGGAACGTCTCAGGACTAATGGATTGTGGTACTGCTGGTGTTTTTGTTGCTGCTCTGGTAGTGCTTATAGATACGTTTGACATGTTTGTTTGTAAGTGTATAACTGCTTGGATATTTTCCTGATAACAATGGTTCCTTTCTTCAGAATTGGTAATTTGTTCTATCTTGGTCTTGTCTAATTCTCCTGTTGGTTGATATTCGTCACTGATGTAGAACTAATGAAATCGTCTGCCTCGAAGAATATCTTCCTTGATAATGTTGGTGATCTTATCAACGATGAAGACAGCTTGCGAGGATTGGGGTTTTCTTCCTCTTCGGCTTTTTCTAGATCAAGCCTGGGCGATGATTTTGATATGATGTTCGATGAGACACTGGTGGAAAGAAAGCTCGTGCTACGATGTGCGGGCTTGAATTCTTCCAAACTCCTCTCGATTTCGTATTCACCAAAACCTCGTTCTTCTTTGGTGTTGACACATAAAAAACTAGAACTTGTCCGCCCCTCAATAGTCTTTTTTCTTCGGCGTTCCTCTTATCGCTCATGCCGCATATTTTTAATTGGTCAGTTTATAGCGTGTTGAGTGAAATTCAATCGTGATCTATATATATATAATGGGAAGATGTTTGAAAAATTCAATATTTCTTGTATGAATATTATATGAACGAATATATGTCAAGAACGATCTTCCGGCTCCTTCCTGCACCTCGTCTCCTAGATAAGAATGAATGATATGCAGACGAACAATAATGATACAATCGACAGGAGGAAAAATAGGTGAATAACTGGTAAGTTGAATGCAACTCAACTGCTAGGTCTCCTCTTAGTTAACTATATCGTCTCAATGAAACTATAACTGCCTGACCGAATAGTTTGCCTGATTGCTTATACTGAGAGTATTCCAACATTGTTACGATATCATGATTTCCTGATATATTTCACCAGTTATGGATCAGAAAGCGAGTCAATTCTGTTTTCCGATCATCCCTCGTTATAACGTTAATGACCTGACAAACTTGACAAGTGGTTCGTTCGGTAATACCAAATTTGGTGTTTGAATATATGATATTGAAGGTACCTGTGTTATTAATCATTGAAAATTCTCCGAATCTCTACAAAATGAACAAACAAACAGATTATTGCCAGTACTGACCTACTTCAGCTATGATAACAATGCTAGTACAGAGTCATCAAGTTCCTTGCGCCGTATTCGGGCCATATCCGCGTCGGTCGCTTGCCTTCAGGAAACTCGAGACGTCGAGTTTCTTCGACAATATGAAAATATCTTGACTCAGAATCGTGAAGATCGAGTATGTTCAAAATCTCTAATTCATCACCTTCCTGTTGAATGCCATCAATTCATTCAATCATGAGGAAAAATGCTGTGCTGAATATAGCTCCTCAAAATATTTCACAATATAATTTCTAATTCTGGCAAAACAGTCAATATTCACACTCCTTAAAATATCATGTCGATCTCAGTCCACTGCTCCCCATCTCATTCATAATTTTACAATTCCCCTTCTGACGACGTTTTACCTGTCAAAACCATATGGATTGCGAAATGCGTAGCATGAACTCAAGATTGCTCCTACTCAATACCGTGAGTTTGAAGATGTATTTTTTATAAAGACATATTATTTACGAGAATTAATGTCCGCCACTTATTTATCACCGCGAGTATAAAATGGACAACTCCCAGATCTGAGAGGAATCCTTATGAAAACTGTCTTTTCTAGCGTCAAAATGAATCACAAATAAGGAAATGATGATATGCCAAATTGTGAGTGGCAAAATGAATGACCTTGTGGATAACCTGAAGTTCAATGTTGAAAATAATGAAGGACTCGAATGAAAAATGCACCATTGGATCGACCCAAATTAATTTTTTCTGTGACGGTAAAAAAGTTTGGCATTTTATCTCTGTTGGCAGGTTATGTTATGTCACTTCCATAAATTACTTTTTTTCTGTGGGAAAAAAGTGAGTACTTTTTTCCCGGATATATATCACATATATATACACTGTTGATGGTTTCTGTTGTGCCATAGTTCCAAAAAATGAGTCAACAATACCGTTTCCGAGAAAGAACTGCAAGTCCTCTTATCTTCCATTCGACTTCGCGGTTACGTATATTACTAAACAACCACTAAATTGGCAATTTATTGAAATCAAATCACAGAATCGAACTGTTAGAAGTGACATCAGATATTTGATTACTTCAAAAGAATGATAAAGATGCCTACAACGCAGATGTCCCTACTGCCAAAAACTCAAAATTTCACGTCAATACTCCAGATTTGAAAATGATGTAATATCTTCTCAATATCGATTCGTCCTTCCTTTTGTCGAAGAGAAAAACGGAGTTAAAGTCTTCTACTTCTTTTCCTTGTATAATGAATAACTATATAGTTCGGAGAAGGAAATCTTTTTATAACACGAAAAAAAAAAGTACAATAATTGTTCAACTATCATGAGAGATTCTGTTAGCGATTTCTTCATGATATTTCTCTGCGGAACCTGATGATATTTAGAGTAGAAAATGAATGAGCGTTCCACCAGTTACTCAAGAGGTCGAAAGCTCCTCAAATATTGGCTCGACACAAAAACCCCACACATAACTGGTAGATTATATGAACGTATGAACCCAACATTAGGAACTGGGGATCAGGCAGTAACAGCTATGTTCAGAACCCTGAAATCAATATACAAATAGTCCTGACACCTATATACTCGGTATCCATCGATACACAAAGGTAACGATTCATGTGAAGAGCTGTTCTGGAGCAGCATCTTGACAGTTGATGACACATTTGAGAATGAGTGAGCCTCATTCATAATGATGAAATTTCATTTTACCTATGGCCACTATAGGAAGTAGGCAAGAACACACGAGATACAACCTCAGTGAGTAGCTCTTTACGCACAGTGAGCACATCGCAGTTTTAGTTCATTCCGTCAGTTATGCTCGCGTTACCGCCGTCAACAGCGGATGACAGAGCTGTCAAGAATTATAATTCAGACTGTTTGTTCAAACTTTTCCCATGAACTATATGGCAGTAGGTGAAGTATAGTACGTAATGCGTGTTATAAAGCAATTAGGCAACACATATTACGTATTATACTACTAAATTGTCGACTAACACCATAATACACGACATAATAACTTGATGAATAACCAAGATCTGATAGTACGATGGTGGAGACTTCGATGATTCATAATGGTATTATAATGTTGAATCAACTGCCCACCAACATGAGATATATTGTTACGTTATTCGAGTGCAGCAGCTGACACGAAACTATTTATTTTCGGACTGATTTATTTCAACTTATGGAACACTAATTCATATCGAACTTATAACTACTATTCATGAAGAACGATTTATATCACTCGGTACATGACTGCAGTTGTTGCCTGGCCGTCCTTATATGAGATCCCTTGGTAGGCTCTGCTTCTCGAACGTTTCCGAATAATCTTTCGTACTCTTCTATTTGTTCAAGAAGCTTCTTAGAACCATACTTTCCTCTTCAATTGTTTCATCAGATGTTTCCACAACATTCAAAAATCTTCTGTCACGTTATATATCACCGCGACATTATATTGAGTGTTCGGAAATAGGCTGGTAGATGTAGGAATCATTGAGATGTCAAAAAACGATATGGGATGCGTGTTACAGAATGTTAGTTGTACTCCTTCCTTCGAATCCTAGTTAGGCCATGGATGTTTGTGTTTGTATGCTTACCTTACCCCGCACAAGTTTCGATTTATGGGCGTTTGGTCCCAGTGCTGAGACCAACGGAATAATGCAATTGGAAATCGATGTGGATATGAAGATTGGAACCATCAAATTCTCACATCGTGCTATCATGGCTGAAATTTAATAAAATGTTATTCTGGGAATGGACATCATGGGTGCGCACGGAATTCAACTGGACTTCAGAAGCAGAACACTCAAGGTGGGCGCCAAAGAATTTTTTTTGCATCCACGAGTGGAGGTAGCGGCAGGATTTGCGTAAGAAGAGGACGTAACTGTTACCGAAACGGAGCGAGACCATTGTAGCAGCTCGAATTGAGGGTACATTGGAGCAAGGCAGTCTCATAATCATGGAACCCTGGAACCATGACGAGGAAGTCGGACGAGGGATCTTAGTCGGCAAGACTTCAGTGTCAGCAGACGACCATGAACCTGTTCGATTCATCGACATGAATAATTACCCTGTGACGATTTGCAAAGGGATGGAGATTGAAACCTGTGTCCCGACATCATCTAAACTGACATTGAAGGTGAACTGGAGTCCGTGGGACTACTTGGTATCAGAAGATGACCTGCTTGAGAGGACTATCGAGAGCAATGATGGTGTTGGAGTTCGCAATGTTATCTTTGATTGATTAAATTCAAGAAAACAATTATTGATTACTATGTATAACATAGTTACGATATCTATCTTTGATGATTTGACATATTATGAGTATATATTATTAAAAAGTATTGAAAACTCCATATTTCAGTCCTTTCGATATCGAGAAGCTACGACGTAGGTGTTGTTCGTACATTTTGTGGCGACCGTGACAGGACTACTTGAAGAAATGGAGAAGATACAGAGAAGAGATTCATAGGATATCGTTTGAACGAGTTCATGAAGCTTCAATTATAGAATTGCAATACCGGATCCCGATTTCAGTATGATGAAGGGAATTTTCATCTTCTTGATCAGAAGATGGAGTCGATTGCAGATTTCGATAAACAAGTTCTCGATTTGTTGCTAGAAGAAGATTCCATCGAAGAAAACATCGACCTTGAAGTTGGAAAAGCTGATGAATCAATGAGTAAGTTCAACACTCTGAAGTTCAGAGTAGAACGTAGTATGAGCAAGGACTGCTTTGTCGATAATCCTAGTGCCGCTTCGAGTGTTTTGAGTCATACCAGTCATTTGAGGTCAGTTTTGAAGCTTCCTAAAATAGAATTCACCAAATTTGGTGGAGATATCAAGGACTGGCTGCTGTTTTGAAGCCAATTCAAGAGAATTAATGACGATGAGAGTTTGGAAAACGAAGACAAATTCCAATATCTGATACACGCCACCAAACCGAAATCTCGTGCTTACCAGCTGGTGAAGAGTTATCCTTCCATTGTGGAGAACTACCCTAAGGTAATCGATAGTTTGAAGTCTCGTTCCGGCAAAGATGAACTCCTGGTGGAGTTTAATGTTCGAGAGCTTTCGGAATTGGTGTTGAACAATTTGAATACGAAAGCTTTTCTTTGAATCAATTTCATCAATGATTTTTCAGCTTCTTGAATCTCTCCTAATGTTAACTGTCGGATAATCGGATGCAGTTGGTAATTCCTAGGAGCCAAGTGTCGAATATGTACATGATGGAACTTCAGGGGGACATCTAGAAGTGAGCAAGACACTGCAGCGGGTACGAGAGTGGTTCTACTGGGTAAAATGCAGTGGCGACGTCAGGAAGTGGTATCGTGAATGCACCGAGTGCTTTGCCAGTAATGGGCCTCATCGTGAACCAAGGGCACCCATGAGACAGTACAATGTTTGGAGCCCTTTCGAGAGGATTGCCATGGATATTGCGGTGCCGTTTCCAGTGACTAATAATGGGAATATATACATCCTTGTCTGCATGGACTACTTCAGCAAGTGGGTAGAAGCGTATGCGATCCCGAACCAGGATGCCGCAACTGTCGCTGATGTCCTAATGAATCAACTCAAGAGTCCTTTAGGAGTGCCATTGGAACTTCACTCTGATCAGGGCCAGAACTTCGAGAGTGGAGAGTTTGAGAAGATACCTGTCGTGCTGTATAACCTTTTGGGAGAAAATATTGTAATAATATATGCCGCGGTGACAAATTACATGACAGAAATTTCTGGAATGTTCTGGAAACAATCGATGAAACGATTAGAGAGAGAGGAATTGTTCTAAGAAGCTTCTAGAACATGAAGAAGAAGGCAGAAGATCATTTGAGAACGTTCTCAAACCAAAGCCTGCCAAGGGATCTCATATATAAACGGCCAGGCAACTGCCGTCAGTCAGTCGAACAGCGAGTGTCAGAGAGACAGTTATATACCGCGTGATATGAATCGTTTCACATGAATAGTAGTTATAAGTTCGATATAAATTAGTGTTCCTCCAATTCGAATAAATCAGTTATTTTTGTCATTCATGAGGGTGAGGAAGGTTCAGGTGGTTCTGAGATCACTCACATATTTTCGAAATATTTCGAAAGCGTTCATGAACCTGTTAAACAAATCCGTTCACCAAATAATAATACTCCCAACTCTACATTATTGGATAGAGTAGAACTCACTGAGGAAATAGTTTTCAACAAATTCAGATTCTCTCATTTCAACAAATTGAACTTCATAGATGATAGTGAAGGATGTGGTTATTACAATATTACAGCTTACTTTGTGAAATAATGCTCCTATAGTCTTGGCACTCCTCTTACGTTGATATATAATAAATCTATTTCTGAAGGTGAATTCCCAGATCTATGTAAAACTGCGCTTCTTGTGCAAATATACAAGAATTCTGGAGACAAAAGGGATGTCACTTATTATGAAGGTATCAGTAAACTTTGTATTATCAGTAAAATTCTCGAGAGCATATTATTTGATCTTATCTTCGACAGCCTCAAACACATAATTCTGTAAGAACAACATGGATTCTTTACTAAAATATCCATAAAAACCAATCTCATGATTTATAATCAGTTTATATCAGATTCACTCGATAATCGTATTCAAAATGACTTTATCTATCTATCTTTTAGCAAGGCATTTGATAAAATTGATTATAATATTTTGTTGATGAAACTAGCTGAAATTTTTTTTTTTTTTTTTATCGCTTGGAGCGCACGAAAGGGAATCCCTATAATGTTCGAAGAACATCGTGCGTTCCTAGGGAGGATAAGGATAGGAGGTAGGAATTTTTTTTGAACTTCTGGAGATTATATGTTGTTGGGAATACTTCCTCAGGCAATGAATTCCAGAGCCTAGCCGTTCTATGGATGAAGGAGTTTTGATAAAGTGCTGTTCGACATCTTTCGAGGTTGACAACGAAAGGATGTGCTGACTGGGCTTGTCTAGTTCGTCTGACTGGTATTGCTAGTGAAGGGATGATAGCAGAGATTTCCGAAGCACATTTCCCGTGGAAGTATCGATAGAAAAGTGAAAGGTCGCCGACCTTTCTACGGTGTTCCAATGATGTCAAAGACTGAGTGAGTGTGGCGTCACCCACCAGGCGGATGGCTCTTCTTGGTAGGAAACATCCAAAACGTCAGAATATAATGTATCAAAATGTGATTTGTAAAAAAATATCTCATCAGAATGGTAATTCGTAGGTACCAACAATAAATAATCTCCAGAAGTTCAAAAAAAATTCCAATACCTACCTCCTGTCCCTATCCTCCCTAGGAACGCACGATGTTCTTTGAACATTATAAGGATTCCCTTTCGTGCGCTCCAAGCAATGAAAAAAAAATTCTGTAAGCACGTTTTTCATCGCTTTGTAAAACATAGCTCCGTTATTTGTAGAAATGTATAATAACAAAACGTGAATCGTCAAAATGTAATCCATCAGAATGGTATTCGAAAAGAACCGTATTTGATCATAACAGTAATTTATCAGAACAGTATTTCATCATCACGGTAATTTATCATTATCTAATTCTATCGATAGGGTATTCTATCAGCACCGTAATATATAGGAATGCTAATCCAACAGAACCTCATTCCATAGCTTCAGTAAATTATCAGTACCGTAATTCGTCGCTTCAGTAAAACATCAGAATTATAATTCATCAAAATCGTATCGAATAGGAACTGTATTCCATCGCCACATCAATTCATCGGCACTGTATTTCATAGTTTCAGTAATTCATCGAAACCGTATTCCATCGGAACTGTATTCTATCAGAAACATATTTCATCAAAACTGTATTTCATCAGAACCGTATTCCATCATCACCGTATTTCGTTAGAACCATATTTCGTCAGAACCTTATTTCGTCAGATCCGTATTACGTCAAAACCGTATTTCTTCAAAACCGTATTCTATCAGAATCGTATTCCATCATTACAGTATTCTGTAGATACACTGAATATCCAATTATTACAGATAACTTCATCACAGTTAGATGCACAGAATATTAGTGTTAGTATCGCCTTATGCATATAGATGCTGTTCAGGGTTTGTTCGGGATGATTTTCGATTGTTTGATGGATCTAACTACTGATTGAAACAAACGCAACAAGCACATTTTTCACTGAATGGATCATTGAATATTTTCGCGATATTTCAACATATTCTGATGCCGTGTTTTCATTCTGAAAATGAATATTTCTCTATTGAAAATCTAGAAGATATTGAAGAATTTCCCATGTTTCCCATTTCACGAAAATTGTTCGGGAAGTTTTTCAGTCATATTCCTATATCACTAAAGAATATATACCTCGAAATGGTTCAGCAATAATTTTCGACCTGTTCAATAACAACAAATAAAATATCATTTTTCAAAATATTAGGTATCGTATTTCTTACAAGAGACAGCTTTCATTGAAGCGCCATTTTCAGAAATGTTTTGGTAAGGATTTGTTGAGACCAATAGCTGAATGAAATGTTTTGTTCTGTATAAACAAAGTGAATATTCGTATAACATCCATGGACCATTCAAGATTCAGGTTGGTGTGATGGAGAAGGTGAAAGGAGAGAACAAAAATATCAAGGTCGATGCAACTCAAAAGTACTTCTGATGAGAGCATTTTCTTCCGTATTTATTGAGTTGGGTTTTTGAGATCTGCTTGATCTACAGAGCTTCCAAATATTTGCTAAATACGATCAAATGGGATTATTTTTGATGAAACACTGGTCGCCAGGATCATTCAAATCAACAAAATCTCCAGAACTGGGTATCAGGACAGAGTGTGTTGACACTCTTCGGATTTGATTTTTATTTTGATGAATGAATTTTTGGTTCCAAAAAATTACTTTCGTCTAGTTTCTCATGGAGACGCCTGTTTTGTTGCTTACGTTATTATTGAGGTGAGATTTCAAAGCGAAGGAGATGCCAATGATACACTTGTGTGTTTTTTATGTGGGATCCTCATAAGTGATATACACTGGTCGTCAGCAGCCATGAATTCTCTTACGCTTCTGTCGAGCAGAATTGATAATTCCATTCGATCATTGATGAGTTAAACTCCCATCAATACTGTCTGTAAATTGATTGAGGAGGTGGTACATCCATTTTTCTTGATTTTTCGGTATCTTCTGTCGTCGTTTCTATGAAATAGAAGTATGAGCCATTTAATGTACCCAGGAGAAATCAGATGACTCGTCCCATTATATCACTGCGTTCAAAAAATTTTCTCTCAGAGAGCCTAAAAGAAAAATTCATTCGGTTGTCAGTGCCAGTCAGTTTTGAGAATGCTTGGAGAAGAGGAATATTGCAAAAATAAGGAATTACCTTACTTGAAAACATATACTTCGATATTTCGGTAACGGAGCTGCTCCCATGAAAAATGGAAGAAGTCATCCCTTCAAATTGTCTTGAGAAGTGTCTTCAAATTGTCTTGAGAATTGTCGCACTGAGAAAGGTGTCTTTCTTCGAGGAAATACCAAACAGTTTCGTCTCTTCTTTCAATAATAATTATTCTGGGAGATATCGAGGCTAGCGATACCCACTCGAATAGTGACGGCCACTCGGGGGCAGCTGAGTCGAGCTAGTGGACGAGGTAATCTTGAGTCCACTCATGCGTGCATAGTTTGGTCCTACTGCCCTATTCACACTTCCTGAGAAAGGGTGTTTAATGTGTAGAAATGATGCTATCGTGAGAGTATTTTCAGTTCCCGAGCCGATCAAAAAAGTGGGACTGACCGCAGTATGAAGAAAAGAACTGGTCAAGTTAGTACACTTGGGAAGTAGGTCGTTGAGTGGACCGACCCGCGAAATCGATACGTATGTATCATCGAATCTTGGAAGGAATATTATTTCAAGACAGATGATTTTCTCAAAGTTGACATCCTATATTTCGGAAACGAAGCATTCTCCGACCCATGTTCATATGAACTTTTCCTCATATTTTGTTCATTCTCTTTCGTCATCACAAGTCTGAAACACCCTGTATGATATGGAATCATATTTCGTTCGTGAATGGCGAATTTTATTCTCATTATCAATGTATTGAAACTTTTATTTTTTTGCAGGTTACATTTGAAGGAGATACTGCTAAATTCCTTGTGCTGTCTTCATTACTAAACTGTATGCTCATACAGCAGTATATGTATTGTTGGTTTGGTAACGAAATCATCGAGAAGGTTCGTGAATCATGTGCAGTTGTGATATCCTCACCTGAATACAATGAGTACTTTTGCAATTGATGATTTCAGAGCAGGAATATATTCACTTCTGCTTTCAATACTCCCTGGATCGACTGCGATTTGAAATTCAAGAAGCTCCTGCTCAACTTCTCATCCCAAGCGATGAAGCCCATAGAAATCAAAGTTGGAGGACTATTCACTATGTCGAATGCTGTTTTCATTTCGGTGAGTCGTCGAGGAATACGAGAATTTGATATTAAATAGAAGAAGTCATCTCCGATTGAAGATAAGAACCTACGCTAGAATAATGGGTCATACTCGGCCATGAACCAAACTGTATAGAATGCTTTTGCCCTTTACATTCACAAGAGTCTTGCTATCTTGCAGTATTCAGGAATGATCGAGAATACTTGAAACGGTGTTAACAACATATTGACGCGACGGCCGAAATGCAAAGCAGCGAACCGCTTTGTCGGCGATTTTTGCGTTTCACAGGTTATGGATATGATAATGGGTAGGTCTTCTATATCATGTGATGAATGGTTTCCGTTATTTTGTGTACTCAAATTTCCATTATAGAAGTTAGAAACTTCAACAGAAATGCCAATAACCTATGAAGGACCACTGAGGAATTATCTCAAATGATTCAGCTGTATAATACGCGAAGGTTTTATCATAGCATAGTGACCTAGACATCAGGAATATGTATTAGACGGATAGCTGACTGACCTATGTGTATCAGAGTTCAGATGTTGTTTTCTGATAGCGTGATTTCGCTAATAGGCCAAATTTCGATATCAACGTGGGTATATAAGATATATAATATTATCATGAAAATTCCACACCAAACATTTCCGATAAATTTAAAGCCTGTATTTAGTATCGTCACCAGAGCAACTGAACGAATTTCTTGTAAATTTTTCCTCATCCTTGGGGGACGAAGCATCAAATAACACTGTACATTTTCAGACGTTTATAGGTTGAATGACATTCACCTTCAACTTCAGATTATTCTAAGTTGATTTTATGAGTCGATAAATAACAATAATTTATCAACAGCTTACTATAATCATGTAGGTATACTTTCAATATATTATTTCAGTGTGAAATTTTCTCAGCGAATAATAATTAATTGATATCCAAGAATTTTTGGAGGTCTCGTGATATCATAAGTGAGAATAGCATCTATTTATTTTTGAAGAATGCGAGGATTTTTTGACAGACAGACTGTTGATGGCTAAAATGCAAGCAGATAGCTCGAAAGTGGCGTATGAGATTTTGAAATTAACAATTCATCACATTCATCCATCCAGATTCATTAAATGTCACATTCTTTCATTCAGAAAGCCACATGTGAAATGGCAGATGAAGAATATTATATTGATAAATGAGCACGAAATGATATGATAAATACCCACGAGAATGCAATTTGCAGCATGAGCCGTAGGCGTGTGAGAAATGAGCATTCTGTGCAAGTTAAACACTATACTTCTTCTACGGCAGTAACATATGACAGGCAATTTTTTTATTCCTTAGGCTTGTAGCTATCTTATTTTATCTTCAGTGATGATTATTTCTTAGACAGATCTGTCTCTGCTTGAGGATCAACATTTCATGGGAGATGAGATTTTGTGAAATGATAATAAAACGAATTCATCGATTCATCGAACATAGTGAAACAAGAGCAATGTCGTGTTATAGCAATAGAAAAACATCTTTCGAGATTATGGTTTGTAAACAAAATTCAAAGAAGGCGCACAAGAACGAACAAATATGTTTTCAACCAGACAGTTGAGGGTGGATATCAGCCAATGAAGAATACGTCTTTGAATGATTGCATGATCAGCAGTTGCCAAGCCTACATATTTATATCTTGCCAACTGAACATGTGATAGTACAAAATATTGCCAAATATCTGGAGAAACTTTCTTCTGTTAGATAAAAATACAATATTTTATCGATTCTGCTGCTAAATATAATCGTGTTGTTGATGCAACAGACTAACTTACTGAAATTGTTTGCAAGTTACAAAGTGACCCTTTCATTTGAGTTTTCATAGCAATATGGCACCGACTATGTATTCCCATCAGTATTGCGAAATCACATGGAATAACTACTAACAATATCAGTGCTACCATGTGAAACTATCAGTTGATTCTCAATTGCAATGTTGCATCGAAATCCATACTTCATTGAGTTTGTGAATAACATTAGCTAACTACAGACAAAATAGCTACAACTAATGGGATGCAACATATATCTGATAAGATTGTAATATAGCTGGAATATTATATAAAATGCTCCATTGTGTATCGATCGGAAAACGCCATTTTATGAAGTATCAACGGCAGTCGCAAACTTGCATTCGACAAACGGCAGCATCTCAGTCGCCATATTCGTTGGTGTTTGACTTCGATAATAGCTCATTTTTTGTGTTACACTTCCAAATGACAAATAATATACCAATAATTCTACTATGAAACATGAATTTAAGTATAGTGGTGATAGGGCGATATGTGATATAATGCAGTTGGGAATAAGGTTTCGAATTGCGGTTAGCAGTTGATGTATAGGTAAAAGTCATCAGTCAGAGATACGTTTCAGATATTCTAGGTTAGATACGAATTTCACGAATTCATACACCGTTAATCGATCTAAGCGCCGAAGCAGATCGTTTGATCGATAACGAATAAAATGGAATGATTTCAATTCTTGCTCTACCTACTAATAAATATTGGACAAACTTGTGAATTCCTTCGAGTTTGCAGTCGAAGTAGAACAAAGTGTACACACTATCTTGTTTTTCCTGTTCGGGATTCCGAGTCTTCATTGGCTCTGCATCGGTAACTCTATGAAACATCGAGAATAAGATGGAATCAAATTTGTTGATTTCTAGAACACCCACGAAAAACATAAAATATCATCTCTCATCCTACTGTGCTGCTGTTGTAGAAGAAACGTTGAGCTCCTACTCACAATTGATTCAAAGACCGATATCAAATTGATATCGTTCTTCAGAATATTTCCTGGATCCCATGAAATATTCATATTACTCAACCTTTTCATTGCGGGAACTGGAAAAACCCGCAAAACGTTTGTACACCAAATACGCGAGAGACGGCTTTTCACGCACGTGTTTTCAACGCCTTCATTGCGGAAGCCTGGCGTTCCCGTCTACGTATATGGATATGTCGAGATGCAACTTAACATGTCTCAACAGAATTTAACGAATGTGGATGCGGTTTTCATTTCATTCAATATTTCAGTATCGAAGTAGTAGCTGCCTCAGTTGGTTTGTTCTGATTTGTTTCAAGTGAATTCTAACCACGATGGCTCGAAAATATCTCGATGACGATCAAATTGAAGAGATGTTGTCTGCTAGGAGGAACTTGATTCTGCTTTGCGCCTTGTGATGTTCCACTGTGTATTATAAAATGTTCTGAGAGGTATCACAATGTCAAAAATAATTGAATTCCATTTCTTATATGAGAATATTTTTAATTTATTATAGATGAGGAATTGCATTATAACGTTTCATTTCAAATGAAGACTATCGAAATAAAGCTCATTTTGGGTTGAAATATGCAAAAAAATAACATTCATCGGGTGACTCGTTATAAAGTACCACCCCCTATAACTCCATTATTTTTGACAGCAGGAAAAAAATTGGAAAAACATCCTAACAGAGTATTTCTATACATCACCGAATCAACTGATATATTTTCAGTATCTCAGATGATAAACAGGTAGCAGGAAAAAGTGTAAACATCTTAAATGGAACGCCCTATATATTTTCACGTCATTATATAGACCTTTCAGAGAGCTTCCCGAAAATACCCCACCCAATACATTTATCTCCAGTATTTCTTATAATATGGACAGTCTTACATAAAACAAAGTGTTTATCGATCCTCAAATGATTTTTGAGAGTATGCTGTGACGATGAATCAAGGTGATCTATATATCTTTATGATATTCAGTACTCATTGTCAGTAAGTAGTTCCTCAGAGTCAGAATTGTAATATTGATTTATTCACAACCATAAATGTTATGTTGTCATTACTTACGTCATCTGGGGAAGTGTCACATTACACACCTCTACTTCCCGCCCTCATTTTCCTACCCCTACCCCCACTACTTCCAGCCCTCACTTTTTGCCCCCACTCATGTTATAATTCAGGTATGTTCTGAACAAAACATAGATTCATTAATTTTGATCGAAATATGATGGTTGTGAATTAAATAGTATACAAACCTCGGTAGGAAGTTTTATTCTTGTCTCGAAATTATAGCTAACCTTGACGCTTTGCGTTTCGGTTAACTAACAGATCTCACGACAGAAATTAATCACTCTCCACCTCGGTGTGTAATATACTATTGATTTCCGGACATTAATATTTTTCATCATTACTCAATCCATTCAACATCAAGTTGCAAAAATTCAGTTTTTGATTTCTATGAATCTCTGTCAATTTTTGTACCGTATGGAATTTATGAGGTCAGATCTTTACGGATAATCTCCCTTGAAATTTTATGTGATCCGAAACATGCGTTTGATTCTTTTCGTTGACAAGAGGGAGTCCTTCTGAACTTCAAGTAAATATTCTGGATGGTTCACCTTGATGGAATATAACGATTCGGAAAACGCAATTCATAGCCACGTCTTGCAGCGGATGCGTTTTGATTATTTTCTATGAATAGAATCACTATTCCTTGCTTTTCTTCATTTGAATGAACCATGATTCAAGAATTGATTATGGAGGGAATTCACAAGAGAGGACGAAGGAATTTATTTTCACCAGAAATGACAATGAAATGTCATAACAAACCCTCATTATTTTCCCAGTTATTCATGTTTACTTCATGACATACTATCTGCAATCATAGAATAGTTGTTATTCATTCAGAAATCAATAGAAATGAATTTCGGGTTCAAACTCCAATATAATGAGAAATACTGAAGATGAGTGTTTTGAGTGGGGTATTTTCGGAAAGCTCTTCGAAAGGTCTATACAATGGCGCGAAAATATATAGAGAGTTCCGTTGAGCATTCTCGCACTTCTTTTTGCTCCCTGTATATCTTCTGAGGAAGTAAAAATATATCAGTTGATTCGTAGAGGAAAAAAAATTCTCTGTAAGGAATTTTTTCCAATTTTTTTTTACTGTGTATACCATGAGACGGGCGTTCCCGCAACGCAAAATTATTTCCGTTTTGAGAGCACGACTATCAAAATTTCACCCGCAATGAAAGGGTTGAAGGATATTCTTGAATGGAAACATCTTCTTGGTGTTTATTATTCGAGTACTCTCTGCACACCGTGGATATACAGGGTGAGTCATGACTAACCAGCCATAGCCTAATGGCGGATAGCGGAGGACAAGGTGATTTGATATACACTGTGTCCATAAATAAGTCACCCCCCCCTGGTTAACTATTGAACGGATGGGATTTTTTTTTTCAATTTTTTTTTGCTTCAATGGTAGTTTCAGTGCTATATATTGTTCAAAAAAAAAAAATATGTATCCTCCAAAATGGCGCCTGGGCGCCATTTTGGAAGATTTTTTTAAATGGAGTGGGGGGTCGAAAGATACCTCGATTGAAAGGTCTTTCGATTTTCTATACAACCTCAGAATCTCAGACAAAAATATTCATCCAAAACAAAATGGCGGATGATAACGTTTGAAATCTCACACCAGAATTCTTTCGACTGGATGGCTATTAAAGTGCTCGCATGTGGTCTTCAAATCTTTATTGGCGTATAGAAGAGTTCTCTATCTATGGAGATATCAATAGAAAGCCATTTTGAAGAGAATAACATGGTAGTATCGTGGAATAAACATTGTTCTTTATTTTGAATAAATATTTCTAAAATTTTGCAGAATTTGGAAAGACAATCGAGCAAAGGTATAATTGACTACCATGTTATTCTCTTCAAAATGGCTTCCTATTGATTTCTTCATGGATAGAGAACTCTTCTTTACGCCAATAGAGATTTGAAGATCACATGCGAGCACTTCAATAGCCATCTAGTCGAAAGAATTCTGGTGTGAGATTTCAAACGTTATCATCCGCCATTTTGTTTTGGATGCATATTTTCGTCTGAGATTCTGAGGTTGTATAGAGATTCGAAAGACCTTTCAATCGAGGTAACTTTCGACCCCCACTCCATTTAAAAAAATCTTCCAAAATGGCGCCCAGGCGCCATTTTGGAGGATACATATTTTTTTTTTGGAACAATATATAGCACTGAAACTACCATTGAAGCAGAAAAAAATTGAAAAATAAAATCTCATCCGTTCAATAGTTAACCAGGGGGGGGGGGGGTGACTTTATGGACACAGTGTAAATGTGAAAAAATATTGTTTGCCTTTTCTTTACAGAAATACAGGGCATTATTTGAATTCGAGGCAAAACTTCAATGAACGATATTTCAGGAACGTCTCGATGTAATCGGCTGAAATTCACTAGCAACTTACCTCTACTGACACTTCACAAGATGACGTACTATGAATAAAAAATTTCAGATCCGGACTTGGAAAACTCATTTTCTCTTTAGATGTCATAATTTTGACCTTCTGGATCGAATTTCTCGCAAACTTTCATCAGAATCAGAAAGATTAGGAAAAATACTACAAGTATGGCTTTTCGATTCGTACGGCACACTTCGATCAAACAAAATACCGATGCATTTTCCTTCGATTTCGTCCAGGCATATCACTCTCTTAATTCGACTAAAAGTAATTGAATAAAATTTTTTCCTGGAATGATTCAACAGCAGACTTAAGAAAATGTATAATTCAATAAAAAATCCAGGACCGGACTTGATTTTGTATAATAATATATATAATTCCCGAAAAAGATTTGTCTGGATCTTGATATTAACCAAGATTCTCGAAATGTCCTCCTCCAATTTCTATACATTTTCTGCATCTTTTCGGGAGTTTTCTTATGGTTTTTCCAATAATTTGCCCATTATTTCTGATTATATCTGCAGCTGTAACTATCCTCCTCGCTATACTATCCCAATTTTGAATTGAAATCTAACTTCTACTTGTGATCATGTGAAAACATTTTATTCAATAAGAACAATTGTTGCTTCGGTAGCAGATTTTTTTTCGAATCAGATATACGTGCCAACTTATACTACATGGGGGGATTCTGATTTGAAGTAATACTGAATATGATCTCATTTCTTGTGAACTGTCCCAATCAGCGAATCAAATTGTGAGTTGAGTAGTTCATCGATTCTGAATACACATGAGAAGGAGGCTGTGATATAGTAGTGTATGTCATTGACTCGATTTTTGACGGATGTTGAAACTGTCAACTGATATCCAGTTCATCGTTGATAATTTCAAATACATACTGTTACTAATTTCATAATTCCATATTTCATTTGATATCTTCAAAATGCCACTGTATTTCACTAACGTTGAATTTGCAGATATTATTTTTGTATACGGTTTTTGTGATGGCAATTCAAGAGCTGCATTGAGAGAATACCGAAGAAGATTCCCTGACCGGAGAATACCAAACCGCGACACTTTTGCAAGGGTTTTTCAATTCTCGCGGGAACATGGATGATTTCCTGGAACCAGTAAAAACCTTGAACCAGGGATAAATGGTGCTCGATGTCAAAATATTATCGATATGGTGGAGCAGAATCCAACAACAAGCACGAGAAGAATACGGCATGCGTTAGGCATTTCGCAATCGAAAGTATCCAGAACTTTGAAGAAAGGGCGAATGCATCCTTATCACCGGCACTGGGACGAAATAGCGCAGGACAAAATAGCGCGGACAAAAGAGCGCAGGACAAAATAGCGCAGGGACGAAATAGCGCAGAGACGAAATAGCGCAGGGTCATAATAGCGCAGAGACGAAATAGCGCAGAGACAAAATAGCGCAGGGTCATGATAGCGCAGGGACATAATTATTGTTATTTAATATATATTTATATATATATTGTCGATTTGATTCATTGTGTCTGTGTTGTTCATCAATTCATAAACTATGAGTAATGGTACGAAATAGCGCAGGAACAAAATTGCGCGCGAAAATGGAGTGCAGGATCTATGATTAGGTTTGTTCGTTTGTTAGAGTGAAGACTCATTCTTCAAATACAAGGTGTTTTAAAATGAGTCTATACCCTAGCAAACAAACTAACCTATTCATAGGTCTACTTTAACAATCCAACGGCATACCTAGTATCAAGTTACTTCGTTTGTAAGGGTAGTCTCCTTTTGAAACATCTATAGTATTTGAAGAAAAAGTCTATGCCCTGACAAACGAATCAACGTAATCATAGATGATGCACTACGTTTTCGCGCTCAAATTTGTTTCTGCGCTATTTCGTCTCTGCGCTATTTTGTCTCTGCGCTATTTTGTCTCTGCGCTATCATGACCCTGCGCTATTATGACCCTGCGCTATTTCGTCCCTGCGCTATTTTGTCCTGCGCTCTTTTGTCCGTGCTATTTTGTCCTGCGCTATTTCGTCCCAGTGCCCTTATCACCCGCGAAAAGTTCAGCGGCTTGAAGAAGGCATGAAGTTCAACGTTTATCTTTTTGTCGGTGGATTCTGAATCATCCGAGAACAGTTTCGAGAATTCTATTTACGGACGAATCACAGTTTACGCGCGATGGTATAACCAATTTGAGGAATTCCCACATATGGGCACATGAAAATCCCCATGCCATTGTTCGAAAGAATTCACAGCACGAGTTTTCCCCGAATGTATGGTGTGTTGTGGTGGATGACGTTTTGATAGGGCCTCATTTTTTCGAAGCACGACTGACAAGGGACTTATATCTGAATTTTCTTCACAACGTTCCGCCCAACTTGTTGGCGGCGCAAAATGTGAATGGAAGAGGTCTTTACTTTCAACAGGGTGGGGCATCTCCACATTTCTCAATACAAGTGAGAGAATACCTGAACACCAGTTTTCCTAACCGCTGGATGAAGGTCGTGGCGGCTCTCATTCTTGGCCTCCTAGGTTCCCTGCTCTGACAGTTTTGGACTATTTCCTTTGGGGGCATATGGAACAATTGGTCTATCAGACTGAAGTCAACACCAGAGACGAACTGAGGGAGAGGATAGTTACAGCTGCAGATATAATCAGATATGATGAGCAAATTATTGGAAAAGCCATAAGAGATCTCCCGATTAAGAGATGCAGAAAATGTTCAGAAATTGGAGAGGGACATTTTGAGATTCTTGATCAATATTAAGATTCTGACAAATCGTTTTCGGAAATTATGATTGTTATTTTCCAAAATCAAGTCCGGTCCTGATTTTTTTATTGAATTATACCTCTTCTCGAGTGTGCTGTTGAATCTTTCCAGAGGAAAATTTGATTTAATTACTTTTAGTCGTATGTAGAGTGATATGCCCGGACGAAATCGGAGAAAAATTCATCGGTATTTTGTTTGATATTTTTTAACCGAAACGATCGAAGTGTGCCGTACGAATTGAAAAGCCATACTTGTAGTATTCTTCCTGATCTTTCTGATGCTGATGAAAGTTTTCAAAAAATCCGATCCAGAAGGTCAAAGTTTTGACATCTAGAGAGGAAATGAGTTTTCCAAGTCCGGATCTGAAATTTTTTATTCATAGTACGTCATCTTGTGGAGTGTCATTAGAGGTAAGTTGCTAGTGAATTACAGCCGATGACATCGAGACGTTCCTGAAATATCGTTCATTGGAGTTTTGCCCCGAATTCAAATGATGCTCTGTATTTCCGTAAAGGATAGGCAAAAAAAAAATTATTAAATATATATCAACTCACCTTAACCTCCTCTATCCGCCATTGGGCTATGGCTGGTTAGTCATGACCCACCCTGTATATGTGAGGTATCAATGGGTTATTGTGAAGATAATTATTCATATGGTCCCTAGCAGAATATTCAGAAATACATGAATATTCGATTGGGGTCTAGAGAATGGTTGAATATCTGGAAATGGATATTTTCAGGATCAAGTATTCAATCATCGTCTCTCAAGTTTAACCGATTATTTCTTTCAATTATCATGTCCTGTGTTCTAGGTTCTAGTGCAGTGCAGTACTCAAGTTGTAGCACTGTTATATCGGAAACATTCTCAAATTATCTCAATTGACTCATGAATCATGCATTAGTCAACACGATTATTCGATTATTAGGAAGTTGTTGCTATGTATAATTTATATCATGGCATATGCTATCTTCCTATTCTTTTTATTTTATGTTGCCAGCAATATCAACGAGATATCACAATAAGATTTCATTAGTTTATTGAATATGGAATGTTACTGAATGTCAAACACAATGTTACAAGTAGTGGTCACCGGATTATAGTCCAGCCCCACCCCTCCACTTTTCTCCAAACCTCGTGACTCGGCCGACCAATCACAGGCCGGCCTGACTCGGCTAGCTACTCGCGGCCCCAGCGAACGGGTCGTCATCATCGGCTGGACTGCGATAGATCCGTTCTAGAGATAACGGCGCGAATTTCATTCCATTTTTCACTTAACAACGGCTATATACAGGGTGTTTGAGTTGGGTAATAGTTGGGAAAAAAAATATAGGGTGAACCCAAAAAGGCGTTATACCTCTCCGAAGAGTAGACTACCTACATATGAAGGCTACCCGCTATAACATGATATATACAGGGTGTTTGAGTTGAATAAAAATTAAAAATTATATATACAGGGTGTCCCACGGTTAGACCACCCCACTTTAGGGGTAAATATTGAAGGATTGGGAAGTGTGGGTACTCTGAGAGAAGGATTTTTCGCGAACATTCCAAAAATGGCAACTTGCCTATATGCAAAGTCTCAAGGTTTACGCTAAGATATCGCTGAAAATCATGTTTCTTGCGTTACATTGTTGCCAGACGTTTAAAAAATATTGGACATTGCTTCGTAAGACATATGACAATATGTGTGTTAGGACAAATGTCGTATGACTTTTGACATATGACGTTTGAGAGATGATGTATGGGGTGAAAGAATACGAAAACGAAGATGAATAATCTATTTATTTAAGTAATCCTTTTTTACAAAAATGACATGCCTCTTGAGAAGATGGCAGTCCATCCCAGTGTGTGGTCCAATCGGGACGATTATAATGAACGAAGCATGGCAGTTTGATTTGTAGGTTAAAGTTGCTGCGATATTCTTGAGGAAGTTTGTGTCATATCATTAATAGGTCACAGGAATCTGCATGTTCAATGATACACTCTACTGGAATATAGTGCAATTCTTGTTCGGTGAATTTTAGCAGAGTGGTAGCAGGAGATTTCAGGAACTCTAAGGGCACAGCTATTTCAGATTTATAACAGAGTGTCCCAATACTGGAGAGTAGGTTGCTTTCAATAGCAATAGAACGTGGGAAAGTTT
Source organism: Phaedon cochleariae (assembly GCA_918026855.4). Classification (NCBI taxonomy): domain Eukaryota; kingdom Metazoa; phylum Arthropoda; class Insecta; order Coleoptera; family Chrysomelidae; genus Phaedon; species Phaedon cochleariae. The sequence goes on along the minus strand of OU896719.1, from coordinate 14,574,226 downwards.
TAAAGAGTGAAAATTTCGCTATAATCGACACCAAGCATTGTGTGCGAGAAATGTGGGAAATTCTTGAATAAAACTAACCTATACCACCATATGAGGAATGCCCATAGAGTGGACGCCACCAATTCGAATAATCTAGCTGATAAGCGGATGGCAGTTAATGGATTCAGAAGTCTTCAGATCACACCTATAGAAGTATTCAGAGGTATTCGGAGGTCTTCAGATCACGCCTTCAGATGTCTTCAGATGTCTTCAGAGGTATTCAGAGGTATTCAGAGGTCTTCAGATCACGCCTTCAGAGGTATTCAGATGTCTTCAGAGGTATTCAGATGTCTTCAGAGGTATTCAGATGTCTTCAGAGGTATTCAAGAGTCTTCGGTTGTATATCAGACACCATAGCGTTCACATCATGGAGTCTAAACCACATTCATCAGAGCAAGCATAAGATAAATATCACTGTGCAGATTATGATAATGCTTATGGACCGAAATATGTTGACGGCAGATGGACACTTGGACATAAGAATCTACGCTTTGAGGACCAATACATAGGCGTAGAAAATGTCGATTTTAAAAGTACTCTGGGACTTTTGGAATTATTATTTTCCAAGAACCCTCGAAATTACACGCCTCTGGATCACCAGATGTATAAACAGATGCTAGAAATCACAGTTGCATACAGATCGAGTAGGCCAGACGAGCTGATAAAATTATCAAACCCCTCTTCAAAAATAAGACCAAGCCTAAACGTCCTGAGTCGAGCGTGGAGCCTGAAGCCAGTATTGGGAATGAAGAGAACAATATTTCAGATGAATGGACAGATCCAAATATCTTGGTGGATAGACTGAGATATTTGATGGAATCAGATAAGAACAACGAGATCGCCTTTATTCTTACTGAACTTGAAAATGTTGGTATAATATCTAAAAATAAATGATGTCAAAATTATCCGTTTTTTATTCAACACCTGGTAGGCGAGTAGACTCACAATGACTACTCAACTTGGCATACAAAAATATATATTTAAAAACCCTGTATAATGACTGGTAGGTAGTGTGATGAAATCATTGTCCGTTAATTGTAATCTATAACTCAGCTGATTTAATCATCTTTCTAGGCTTTGCAGGAATATGATTTCCTGTATACGCCAAATATAGAACAACCAAGATATCGGCATCCTGTTTCAACGCTGCAACTTGAACAACTATTCACACCTAAAACTCATATAACAGCTCAGTGTTTTACCATAGGAGGTATTCTGGTTGGTTCATTAAATATGTCAAACAACTCTCTACCAAAACTGGTAATCTAAGAGTCAGAGGAACAAGGGGATAGCGTTTAGTACGATAGGATGTAATCCGCAGGAAGCGAAATAGGTATCATGTTTCTGGTGATCTAATATGAAAGCATACCCGATCAGACCTAAAAAAATTCTGTCACATAGAAATCTCATATATCGTAGGCCAATTCTTATCAAAATCCTCATGAGGAACATCAGTCACGTGACCTGATAGATCGTGAAACGTTTACTTGGCCATAACTGCAAAAATATATGTTTCAACTATACGAGGTGTTTTTGAAATAATAGTATGTATTCAGCACATCGAAATATAATATTCTCATATCAGATATCTTCAAATCCCTCAAATCAACAGGAAATTGCATCCCGAAAATTGAGCAAAAACAGGAAAGCATCAAAACAATCGAAATAATTGAACTCAGCACAAAAAATTCATGTAGATGGAACGTTATTGGATTGTTACAGAGTGAAACTATATAGGTGTAAAATTGGTCTCGCCTCACCTATATGTCATTCGATAAATATTCCCCAACTTCATCAAAATAGAATAATCACAAGGCGACATTCTCTTCAAACCGATATAAAGATTCCCCATGCTCATTATAAATAACAATCGAATCCAAACAGCATATGACACAAAGTTCTATCACGAACGTTGCTTCACTGAAACTGGGATTTTCATTCCAGACAAGAAACTGCTCTACTAAATACAGATACGAACTGTTTGAGAATACTGTTCCTTATATGGGTTCAGCACTTACCCATAGAGACAAGCCATACCAGAGAGACAAGCCATGCGCCTGGTGAGCGATGCCACACTCACTAATTCTTAGAAAACATCTGAACATCATAGATGAAAACTCATAAAACGACTAAGTCCATCATAGGAAGTGTTTCCAAGATCTCCAAATGCGAAATCTCAGCCAATTTCATTGATATAAAATGATCACAGGGCACCATTTATTTTCACCCAAAATAAAGATACTATATGAAGATCCTGAACAAGAATTGGAATCAATCAATCATATATCGTAGGCCAATTCTTATCAAAATCCTCATGAGGAACATCAGTCACGTGACCTGATAGATCGTGAAACGTTTACTTGGCCATAACTGCAGAAATATATGTTTCAACTATACGAGGTGTTTTTGAAATAATTATATGTATTCAGCACATCGGAATATAATATTCTCATATCAGATATCTTCAAATTCCTCAAATCAACAGGAAATTTTATCCCGAAAATTGAGCAAAAACAGGAAAACATCAAAACAATCTGAATAATTGAACTCAGCACAAAAAATTCATGTGGATGGAACGTTATAGGATTGTTACAGAGTGAAACTATATAGGTGTGAAATTGGTCTCGCCTCACCTATATGTCATTCGATAGTATAAACGTCTCGAGGTTTGAAATTTTCACGCTCATTCCAATAATACCGCCCAGTATTATAGAAAAATGTGTTATGAAGCATTTACCTTTACCTTTTTTTTTTTTCGCCTCAGCAGGCTCAGATTCGATGAAAATCTGAATAATGAATGAAAATAGTGAGAAGACAATCCAGGAATAACAAAAAAACCGCCATTCTCCCATTTCCATACATGATTCTTCAAAAGCACACATCACTTCCATCACAAATAATTCACACAAACAGCATTTTTGAATAACAACGCCATTTAATCGACGAGAAATTTCACATAACGTCCACGATATGACTGAACAAATATAGAAATAGAAACTTGATAGTCAACAGGAAACCTGATAACGATTAAACGTTGATAATGCATACATGCAACAATATATGAACCACCACGGGGAAAAATATAATATACAGGATGATTAAAAACCTGAATCAGATGAAATATTTGAGAGACGTATGACTTTACATTATAACAAGGCATAGGTTCTCGACTGCGCTATCTGAGAACTATATGGTTACCGACGATCTGTGACAGATCCAACAATCAAAAAAAAAATACATCCCACCATTGAAAATAAATAGTACTCTGAGGACGAACACGTAAATACATTGATATGCGCAGAGTTTCAATGTTTGCGAGATATCAATAAAGTATGGAGAACCGTGAATAACCAATATTCTCATGTTATCTTCCATAAAGCTAGTATCGAAACTTCCTTATAATACTGACAATAGATGCGCGAATGGAATACTCTACTTTCTTCACGACATTTTCACAAATGATGCTACTTAACACATGAGGTGTTTTGCAGATGATGTATAACTAAGAGGAGACATATTACGCATGCGTCAAGACGTGACGAAAACATCACAAAAACATCACGATTGAATTATTCGAAAAGACTAATGTACACGACGAAAAATTATTATATCTCTTGCCATCATTCCCAGACAGTTTAAGTATCCCATCCTATTCAAAATCGTAATTCGGCTATCATTTGAAATATTCCCCAACTTCATCGAAATAGAATAATCACAAGGCAACATTCTCTTCAAACCGATATAAAGATTCCCCATGCTCATTATAAATAACAATCGAATCCAAACAGCATATGACACAAAGTTCTATCACGAACGTTGCTTCACTGAAACTGGGATTTTCATTCCAGACAAGAAACTGTTTTACAAAATACAGATACGAACTGTTTGAGAATACTGTTCCTTATATGGGTTCAGCACTTACTCATAGAGACAAGCCATACCAGAAAGACAAGCCATGCGCCTGGTGAGCGATGCCACACTCACTAATTCTTAGAAAACATCTGAACATCGTAAATGAAAACTCATAAAACGACTAAGTTCATCATAGGAAGTGTTTCCAAGATCTCCAAATGCGAAATCTCAGCCAATTTCATTGATATAAAATGATCACAGGGCACCATTTATTTTCACCCAAAATAAAGATAGTATATGAAGATCCTGAACAAGAATTGGAATCAATCAGTATACTACGACACCCAGATCCATCACGAAAGTTTCAACGAAAAAACTATGATTTTTATTTCACGCGAAAAGCTACTAGGTATACAAGATACAGATATGACATTTTTCAGAGTACTGTTCCTACATATTATGGGGTTCAACATCCATACATACTCTGATGCTCCTAGATTTCATTCAGAGATACAGTCCATTCGCCTGATTGATGTGTCTACACTCACTGATTCTCAAACAACATTGTAACATCACCGAAAAGACATCGACCTTCCACTTTTCTACAGATACACAGAAAATAATTTTCAGAGATTCCTACTATCATCCCATCGCTAGCAATACCAGTCAGACGCACTCAACAAATTCAGAAAACGCATTCTGTTGTCACCAATCTTGAATATGTCGAGCAACTCTTCACCAAAAATCATTAAATGACTGAGTTTACTATAGGAAGTGTTTCTAAGATCTTGAAAAGTTTAAAATTCAATACCTATACCTCCTGTTGTAGCCTATGCATGATTTTCTTCGAATATAATAGGTATTTGCTTTGGTGTGCTTCAAGAGATAAATAATAATGATAATCTGACGCATATTGTAGCACCAAACATTCGAACAACGTATACCAATAATTATGAATTAACTTCTGATATTTGGAAAATCATCTCTCTCTCATCAAGTGAGACATTCCCAGTTAGATTGAATATCCTATCCCCTTTAAGGTATGCACGACGTTCTTCGAACATTGTTAGGATTTTCTTGCGTGCGCTCCAAGTGATAAAAAAAAATGAACTGATGAAAATGTACCAGAACATGAAAAACGTGAGAAAATATTCAAATAGGCTATTATACATTATGGAGAATCGTATTCCAGCTATCACTCGAAATATTGACCAACTTCATCGATATAAAATAATGATAATGAACTAGATTCTCCACCTGACATATAGAAAATGAAAGATCAGAATCATGAAAAAAAAAACATTGTCAGAGGAAAAATATTCGAATAGGTTATCCTGTACACTATGGATAATATAGTATCTCGGCTATCATTTGAAATATTGCCCAACTTCAACGATATAGAATAATCACAAGGTACCATTCTTTTCAACCGAAATAAAGATACCCTATGCGGATTATGGATAACAATTGAATCCAAACAGTATATGACAGATAGTTTTCCATCACGAACGCTGCTTCACAAAAACTAGGATCTGCAAATACACGGATATTCGCAGAGTGTCAATGCTTGCGAGATATCAATAAAGAATGGAGGGCTCTGAATAACCTATATTCTTATGTTATCTCCCATAAAGCTAGTATTGGGCCTTCTTGATGATACTGACCATAGATGCGCGAATAGAATACTCTACTTTATGTACGACATCGACATCGTCACAAATTATGCTAGATAGATGACACTTGACAGATGCCATGTGACACATGAAGCGTTTTTCAGATGATGTATAATCAAGAGGAGTCATAATACGCATGCGTCAAAACGTGACGGAAACATCACAAAAACAGCACGATTGAAATATTGCTGCGATAACATAATATAAGGATGGCACACCGTGCTGACCGAATAAAATATGAAGAACATAAACCAATTATGAATTATTGAGGTCTTAGACAAAAATACTCGAAATGACTAATGTACACTGCGAAAATTAATATATCTCTTAGATTTAAGATTAGATTAGATTTAACTGGGGAACTGGCCTTTTGGCCTAATCCACTGCGTCCTTTTCAGATCTATTGTGGAGGCTCCGATTGCTTATAGCACTTCATCTAGCTTCGTTCATTTTATCAGACTGAGCAAATTTGATAATGGCCTCTCAAGATAGCTTTCCGCTCTTGGTTTTTCATCTCCAAGTTGTAGAAACCGCACCCTTGCTAGTCCTTCGCACTGGCACATTACATGTATTGCGGTTTCCTCTTCTTCCTGGAAGAACCTGCAGATTGTTTCTTCTGCCAGACCTATGATATTCATATGTCTGTTAAGCCTACAGTGGCCTGTCAGCAGACCTACTATTTGTCTGACGATCCTCCTTTTATAACTGAGGAGGTCCGTCGTGAATTTTGGCGAGCGTCTTTTGATGAACTCCTTGGCCTGTCTCAATCCTGGTCGGGTTTTCCACCACTCTTGAGATTTGTTTTGTACCCACTGTTTAGTGTGGGCTTTTGTGGTGGATTTTGCTACGCCGCAGGAGGGTTCCGGCCCAATGAGCGCTGCTGCAGAGCCTTCTCTGGCTAATGTGTCGGCCCGCTCATTGTCCGGGTGTCCCTCGTGGCCCGGCACCAAAGCTAGGGTCACATTGTTACGACTACCCAGCTCGGTCAGACCACGCAAACAGTCCCACACCAGTCTTGATTTGACTTGGTGGGAACCGATTGCCTTGAGCGCAGCTTGACTGTCGGAGTAGATGGCCACTGTTTTATTCCTTATCTCTCGTCCCAGTATTTCTCCGACACAGTGTTGTATAGCCGTTACCTCTGCCTGAAACACTGTGGCGCATTTTCCAAGGCTAAGCTGGATGTTAATCCTTGGCTTTGCCCCGTAAACTCCAGCGCCGACTCCCTTATCTGTCTTTGACCCGTCTGTGTACCAGACCGATCTTGCATTCACGGGCGGCCCTTTTTCCAAGTCCTTTCTGTCTGGTATCAGTATTTTGAAGTTCTTTTTGAAGCTATATTTGGGAACCATCGCGTCTGTTGGCATTCCCATTACTGGGTCTGCCCTCAGTTCCTCATGTAGCTTCCGGTAATCAGCTCCGTGCTTCTGGCTTATTGGAGCTTGGCCCTGCATTAGTCTGTGTGTCACAGACCTTGCTTCTCCTTGGACGTATATGTGTAGTGGTGGCAGGTCCAGTATGACCTCCATAGCAGCCGTCGGAGTTGTTCTCATGGCCCCTGTCACCCTCAGGCATGCCTGCCTCTGGATGCCATTTAATAGCCTAATGATCCCCGTCTGCTGTGCTTTTGTCCACCACGCCACCGACCCGTAGGTCATCATAGGTCTCACGACCATCGTGTATAACCATAGGGTCATTTTAGGGTTTAGCCTCCAGTTTTTTCCGCACATTCTGCCACACATTCCGAGTGTGATGGTGGCTTTATGAGCGATTTTTTGGACGTGAGAGTTCCACGTTAGTCTTTGGTCGAAGGTTACTCCAAGGTACTTGGCCTCTTTAACAAACGGGATCTCTACATCGTTCAGCATTGGTGGTTTCAGGCCTACCAATGTTCTTTTATTTGTGAATATTGCCACAGTGTTTTTTTGTGCATTAATGGAGAGTTGCTCTTCTCTGCACCACCTGTCAACGATGTTTAGAGCGCTTTGCGTGCGCTCCGAGACTATACTTGGAAATCGTCCTCTCTCGACTATTACCAGGTCGTCTGCGTATCCTCGGCAATAGTGGCCTTCTGCGGACAGTTTTGTTATGAGGCCGTCTACTAGAGTGGCCCACATTAGTGGCGATAATACTCCGCCCTGTGGGCACCCTCTATTGACTTTGGCTTCTATGGTTGCCTCGCCCAGGGTGGACGTAATGGTCCTATTTTCTAGGCTGGCTTGGATCCATTGACTTATTGTGGGAGGAACTCCTCTCCTCGTCAGTGCATTTGTCAAGGATATGGTAGATACGTTATTGAAAGCTCCTTCTATATCCAGAAAGGTAACTATTGCTAGTTCTTTGTCTTCAAGTGACTTTGAAAGTAGCCTGGTGAGATCATCCAACGCCAAGTCGGTTGATCTTCCTGGTTGGTATGCGTATTGACGTTCACTCAGGGGTTGGGCCTTGAGAGTGTCGTCTCTAATGTACCTATCTATCAATCTCTCCAGCGTTTTAAGCTGGAACGACGATAGACTGATTGGCCTGTATGACTTGGGAATGTAGTCTGAAATCCTGCCTACTTTTGGCAAGAATAGGACCTTCACTCTTTGCCACGCAGTTGGTATATATCTCCAGGCCAAGCAGGCTCTGAGGATTTTGCATAGATGTGGTATTAGTACATCCTGCCCTTTTTGCAAGAGAGCGGGGTAAATTCCATCCACTCCAGGTGATTTGAAGGGAGAGAATTTGTTTATAGCCCATCTGATTCTATCCGGTCTGGTTATTTTGGTAGCCAGCTTCCAGTCTGTTTGCGTGGGCCGATTAAGCCTCCTCCTGGAGCCTTTGGTTCCCGTCCAGTCTTTCAGAATCAATGAGCCCGGAAAGTGTGCTTCCGTGAGCATTTCTAAGCTTTCCTCTACTGTTTCTGTGTAGGTTTCATCCTGTTTTTTGAGAAACCCAATGTTTGTTGATGATCCATCTTTGGCTAGTACTTTATGGATTCTGGAGCAGGTGGGTGTGTCACTCACCTCCTCACAGAATTTCCTCCATGAGTCCCTTTTCGCCTTCCGAATCTCTTTGTTATATAGCGTTAGCTTTGTTTTGTAGGAGACCCAGTCCTGGTTGGTTTTGGCTTTATTAAATAGCCTTCGAACCTCCGCCCTGAGCTTCTCGAGGTTCTTGTTCCACCAGACTGACTTCCCTCTTTGATGTCTTTCTCTTTCTGGACAGTGTTCCTGGTAGGCTGCCATTATGGCTTCGTTAACCTGTAACACTGCCAGATCGAGACTTTCTGTATCCCTTACGGAGACTGTCCCGCCCTCGAGAGCCTTCCTTAGGGATTCCTGATATCCTTCCCAGTTGGTTTCTTTTGGGTTTCTAGACTTTGTTACCATAAGAGTTGGAGTAATAAGGTCAAACCGTATCTGCCTGTGATCGGAGCACGATGGCTCGCTCGACACATGCCAGTTACTTATGATATCACTTGTCTTACCAGCGCATAGAGTCGAATCCAGAACTTCGCGGCGGACCGACGTGACGAATGTTGGTTCTTTACCTTTATTGGCCACTACTGAACCTTCACTGGAGATAAATTCTATTAAAGACTCACCTCTTTTGTTGATGTTGGTGCTCCCCCAGCTGGTATGGTGTGCGTTCGCATCACATCCTATGATTAGGTGTAGGTCCCTCTCCTCACAGTAGGCGGTTATTTTGCTCAGCTTCTGCGGCGGAAAGTTCTTCTCCTCCCCTTGGAAGTAGGCGGAACATATCACCAATTTCTTTAGTCCTCCTTCCGTAGGTACAGTAAGCGTGGCTGTAACAATATCCGCGGTGCATAGCACCGGTATTAGTGTACAATTGACTTTACTGCTGTTGTATACTATGCATGCCCGTGGTCTTTCTATAGACTCTGTGTATAGTACCGTGCCTTGTTGTGGTTTGAGGCCGATGACCCTATTACCACTCAACCAGGGTTCTTGCAGGAGGGCTGCGTGGAGTCCTTCTTTTTCGAATCTCCTGCATAGCACAGCCGAAGCGGCTTTTGCATGCTGGAGGTTCACCTGCAGAATCTTGATTCCTTTATTTAGGAGCTCGAATCGTCAGATCCAGCCCCTCCAGTGGCCTCCCCTTCCTCCATCGGTACAGTCCGCTCTTGGGTGTTAGGCCTTGGGAGCGTACTGACTTCATTTGGAGGCAGGGGTGGGGCGTTCCCGGATGAGGCCTTGACGTTCCTCTCGCCTTTTTTGGCCGAGGCTCTCTCTGTGGTGTTTTGGCCTTTCGAGAGAGCCTTTTTGGCCTTTTTCGAGCTGGATGTGGACGGGGTTTCCCCTTTGTCCGCACCCTGCCCAACTGTTTTGTGCCCCGGGTCTTTGAGGCGGAATTTTATTCTTCCTATTCCAGAGTAGGGGCACATGTCCAGTTTTTGGAGCTCCTCCAAGGACTTTTCGTCCATTGAGAACACCCACATCTGCCCTGTCTTTGTAGGGGTTTCACCCCACACCGTCCAGAGCTTTGTGTTCAGGCCGTGGTTTCCCACCTGTAAACGGGTGAGAATCCTTTCGACCTCGAGCTTCTTCCCATCCTCGTCATTGACATGGACAGTGCAGGCGTAGGGCTTCGGGATCTCGTCTTCCCCCACCGCCCTGAGGGTTGCTCCCTCCCAAGGCGTAAGGGTCGGTACGACGCCTCTCAGCCACTGCGCACTGACTCCGTCCGCGCACGCCATGACGAGGAATCCCGACCTAAAAGTGCACTTGATTAAGCGCACCTGTGTTCCCTCCAAGGGGATTTCCTCATAGGCAGAGATGATGGAGCGTTGGACAGCCTTTAGCCTTTCCGGCTCCATCTGGGTTTCTGGGTAGCCCGCACATATCACGGCCACCTTCTCGCAGGTGATTGCCTCTTTGAAGGAAAGCCTACTGTTCGAGGCTTCTTCCTTTGGGCACTGACCGGTGGTGTGCTGCCTTCAGACCTAGGTCTCTTTTGGGCCTCAGCTTTGCTCTGTTGGCTGCTGGTATTGGCCTTCTTAGTGACCATAGGTTTTGGTTCTGGAGCAGTTGACTGCTCCCTGTTCGTGAATTTGGTGAAGTTGTCCTTGATTACTGACCTTTTGGCCTGTGTGTAGTCATGTCCTTTCTTCACCAAATCTTTGAGCCTCTTTTTAGAGGCTCCAGACAGTCGGGCTTGTATCACCTCTTCGTCTGTCATTAGGTCAACCTCTTCTAGAGAGTTGACCCTACAGCTCGTTTCCGGCTTTGGTAGAGTTCCCGCCTTTTCAGCTTCGGCACTCCCCTGCCCTTGAGCTGAAGTTTGTTTTGTTTCGATATCTGTATCCATATCGTTCCCACGAGTAGCTAGGGAATTGTGTGTCCACCCGACCAGAGCCCCGCATGGCCAGGTAAGGCTAGATACCATAGGGTGTCGCCCGGTGCCCTATGGGGAACGTTAGCGACCGCACTTTCAACCCTGCGGCCATGCAGCCCTGGCACGTTGCCTTCCACCTTGGCTTGGGTTATAGTCCTCAAGGGACTAGAGGGACCGGCTTGCGCCAGGCCGCTTTACTCTCGTTAGCCGCCATGCCATCATGACGTTGCCCAGGGTTCACCAACGTGGAGGTGAGAGTAGCGTTGAAGTGCTGGGGTTTCTAAGTGTCTGGGCCTCAGGTGCACAGTCACTCAGAGCCCAACACCCCCATTTGAAACCTTAATATATCTCTTACTATCATTGCCAGACAGTTTAAGTATTCTATCCTATTCAAAATCGTATCTAGGCTATCATTCGAAATATTTCCAAACTTCATCGATATAGAATAATCACAAGGTAGTATTCTTTTCGAACCGAAATAAAGATTCCCAATAATGATTATAAATAAAAGCCACTCTACGAAATACAGATACAACCTGTTCAAGAATACTGTTTACTCATATGGGTTCAGCACTCACACATATACGTTGATGCTCCTAGATGCCATCCAGAGAGACTAGCTATGCGCCTGGTGGGCGATGCTACACTCACCAAGTCTTAAAAACATTGAAACATCGCAAATGAGTCGGAGAGAGTCGGAGACGACCTTTCCTTATTCTACAGATACTTCCGCTCCATTAACAAAATTGAAACATCACAGAAAAGCTGTTACCCTTCAGATATATGTTGAACAACTCTTTACCGAATCTCATGAAACGACTAAGTTTACCAAAGGAAGTAGTTCCAAGATACACCAATGTTTAATACTGCACCTCCTTTTTGGCAACCTCCCTAGGCATGAGCGATGTTTCACGAACATAATAAGCATTTCCTTCAGTGCGCTTCAAGTGATGAAAGAATAATAATCCGACACCAATCATAGTACCAACCATTTGAATAACGTATAAAAATCAGAAATTAACTTCATAGACAAAAAAATATCCCAACAGGCTATCATGCATTAGGACGAGCGGAGCGAGTCTGATAATCTCAAACGAGCCCCAAAAAAAAACTGATCTAACCTATAGTAGCTTGGATAGTCCAGGTCGATATAGCATCGATCCCAACCAATGATGTCAACCTACTCTCTAACCTATCCTGTTAGTGAGTGTGGCATCACTCACCAGGCGAATGACCTGTCTCTCTTGATGGAATCTAGAAGCATTAACGTATATGTGGTTGCTGAACCCCATATGTGGAGACAGTATTCTAAAACAGGTTGTATCTGTATTTTGTAGAGTAGCATGTTGTCTGGAATAAAAATACTAGTTTTTGTGTTGAAACTTTCGTGATGGATATCCGGGTATCGTATACTGTTTAATTCCAATTCTTGTTCAGGATCAGCATTAGTATCTTCATTTCGGGTAGAAAGAAATATTACCTTGTGATCATTTTATATCAATGAAATTGGTGGAAAGTTCACCTGACAAGACATATATGATTTTTCCTAATGCATGATAGCCTGTTGGGATATTTTTTTGTCTATGAAGTTAATTCCTGATTGTCATACGTTATTCAAATGGTTGGTACTATGATTGGTGTCGGATTATTATTCTTTCATCACTTGAAGCGCATTGAAGGAAATGCTTATTATGTTCGTGAAACATCGCTCATGCCTAGGGAGGTTGCCAAAAAGGAGGTGCAGTATTGAACATTGGTGTATCTTGGAACTACTTCCTTTGATAAACTTAGTCGTTTCATGAGTTTCGGTAAAGAGTTGTTCAACATATATCTGAAGAGTAACAGCTTTTCTGTGATGTTTCAATTTTGTTAATGGAGCGGAAGTATCTGTAGAATAGGGAAAGGTCGTCTCCGACTCTCTCCGACTCATTTGCGAAGTTTCAATGTTTCAAAGACTTGGTGAGTGTAGCATCGCCCACCAGGCGCATAGCTAGTTTCTCTGGATGGCATCTAGGAGCATCAACGTATATGTGTGAGTGCTGAACCCATATGAGTGAACAGTATTCTTGAACAGGTTGTATCTGTATTTCGTAGAGTAGCTTTTATTTATAATCAGCATTGGGAATCTTTATTTCGGTTCGAAAAGAATACTACCTTGTGATTATTCTATATCGATGAAGTTTGGAAATATTTCGAATGATAGCCTAGATACGATTTTGAATAGGATAAAATACTTGAACTGTCTGGCAATGATAGTAAGAGATATATCAATTTTCGCAGTGTACATTAGTCATTTCGATTATTTTTGTCTAAGACCTCAATAATTCATAATTGGTTTATGTTCTTCATATTTTATTCGGTCAGCACGGTGTGCCATCCTTATATTATGTTAACGCAGCAATATTTCAATCGTGCTATTTTTGTGATGTTTCCGTCACGTTTTGACGCATGCGTATTATGACTCCTCTTAATTATACATCATCTGAAAAACGCTTCATGTGTCACATGGCATCTGTCAAGTGTCATCTATCTAGCATAATTTGTGACGATGTCGATGTCGTACATAAAGTAGAGTATTCTATTCGCGCATCTATGGTCAATATCATTAAGAAGGCCCAATATTAGCTTTATGGGAGATAACATAAGAATATAGGTTATTCAGAGCTCTCCATTCTTTATTGATATCTCGCAAGCATTGAAACTCTGCGTATATCCGTGTATTTGCAGATCCTAGTTTTTGTGAAGCAGCGTTCGTGATGGAAAACTATCTGTCATATACTGTTTGAATTCAATTGTTATCCATAATCCGCATAGGGTATCTTTATTTCGGTTGAAAAGAATGGTACCTTGTGATTATTCTATATCGTTGAAGTTGGGCAATATTTCAAATGATAGCCGAGATACTATATTATCCATAGTGTACAGGATAACAACCTATTTGAATATTTTCCCTCTGACAATGTTTTTTTTTATGATCCTGATCTTTTATTTTCTATATGTCAGGTGGAGAGTCTAGTTCATTATCATTATTTTATATCAATGAAGTTGGTCAATATTTCGAGTGATAGCTGGGATACGATTCTCCATAATGTATAATAGCCTATTTGAATATTTTTTCCCCTTTTCTTTGTTCTGGTACATTCTCATCAGTTCATATTTTTTTTTATCACTTGGAGCGCACGAAAGAAAATCCTAACAATGTTCGAAGTACGTCGTGCATACCTTAAAGGGGATAGGATATTCAATCTAACTGGGAATGTCTCACTTGATAAGAGAGAGATGATTTTCCAAATATTAGAAGTTAATTCATAATTATTGGTTTACGTTGTTCGAATGTTTGGTGCTACAATATGCGTCAGATTATCATTATTATTTATCTCTTGAAGCACACCAAAGCAAATACCTATTATATTCGAAGAAAATCATGCACAGGCTACAACAGGAGGTATAGGTGATGAATTTTAAACTTTTCAAGATCTTAGAAACACTTTCTAAAGTAAACTCAGTCATTTAATGAGTTTTGGTAAAGAGTTGCTCGACATATTCAAGATTGGTGACAACAGAATGCGTTTTCTGAATTTGTTGAGTGCGTCTGACTGGTATTGCTAGCGATGGGATGATAGTAGGAATCTCTGAAAATTATTTTCTGTGTATCTGTAGAAAAGTGGAAGGTCGATGTCTTTTCGGTGATGTTACAATGTTGTTTGAGAATCAGTGAGTGTAGACACATCAATCAGGCGAATGGACTGTATCTCAGAATGAAATCTAGGAGCATCAGAGTATGTATGGATGTTGAACCCCATAATATGTAGGAACAGTACTCTGAAAAATGTCATATCTGTATCTTGTATACCTAGTAGCTTTTCGCGTGAAATAAAAATCATAGTTTTTTCGTTGAAACTTTCGTGATGGATCTGGGTGTCGTAGTATACTGATTGATTCCAATTCTTGTTCAGGATCTTCATATAGTATCTTCATTTTGGGTGAAAATAAATGGTGCCCTGTGATCATTTTATATCAATGAAATTGGCTGAGATTTCGCATTTGGAGATCTTGGAAACACTTCCTATGATGAACTTAGTCGTTTTATGAGTTTTCATTTATGATGTTCAGATGTTTTCTAAGAATTAGTGAGTGTGGCATCGCTCACCAGGCGCATGGCTTGTCTCTCTGGTATGGCTTGTCTCTATGAGTAAGTGCTGAACCCATATAAGGAACAGTATTCTCAAACAGTTCGTATCTGTATTTTGTAAAACATTTTCTTGTCTGGAATGAAAATCCCAGTTTCAGTGAAGCAACGTTCGTGATAGAACTTTGTGTCATATGCTGTTTGGATTCGATTGTTATTTATAATGAGCATGGGGAATCTTTATATCGGTTTGAAGAGAATGTCGCCTTGTGATTATTCTATTTTGATGAAGTTGGGGAATATTTCAAATGATAGCCGAAATACGATTTTGAATAGGATGGGATACTTAAACTGTCTGGGAATGATGGCAAGAGATATAATAGTTTTTCGTCGTGTACATTAGTCTTTTCGAATAATTCAATCGTGATGTTTTTGTGATGTTTTCGTCACGTCTTGACGCATGCGTTATATGTCTCCTCTTAGTTATACATCATCTGCAAAACACCTCATGTGTTAAGTAGCATCATTTGTGAAGATGTCGTGAAGAAAGTAGAGTATTCCATTCGCGCATCTATTGTCAGTATTATAAGGAAGTTTCAATACTAGCTTTATGAAAGATAACATGAGAATATTGGTTATTCACGGTTCTCCATACTTTATTGATATCTCGCAAACATTGAAACTCTGCGCATATCAATGTATTTACGTGTTCGTCCTCAGAGTACTATTTATTTTCAATGGTGAGATGTATTTTTTTTTGATTGTTGGATCTGTCACAGATCGTCGGTAACCATATAGTTCTCAGATAGCGCAGTCGAGAACCTATGCCTTGTTATAATGTAAAGTCATACGTCTCTCAAATATTTCATCTGATTCAGGTTTTTAATCATCCTGTATATTATATTTTTCCTCGTGGTGGTTCCCGTTCGTTTTGGTCCCTTGCTAAAGCGGTCGGAAGAAATTTCACTAACAGTTCATTTCCACCACTGTCCAAATCCGACGGCACATTAGCAACAACATCGCAGGAGAAAGCGAATATTTTTGCAGAAATTTTCGCAGCAAACTCTACTTTAGATTCCCAAGGAAAAGTGCCGCCAGAAATTCCACCCGTTGAGAGTCGAATGCCCGAAATCGTCTTCCGTCAACGCACTATCAGACGAATTTTGCTTGGTCTCAAAACGAATAAAGCTAACGGTCCTGATGGAATTCCACCCATTATCCTCAAAAAATGTGCACCAGAATTAACACCGATTCTCTGCAAGTTGTTTACCATCTCGTACAGGTCGGGTATTTTTCCATCATGCTGGAAGACAGCTAGAGTCCAACCAATTCCCAAAAAAGGGAACAAGAACCTGCCCAACAACTACAGGCCCATTGCCCTGTTATCAGTAATCTCCAAAGTGATGGAGAAAGCCATCAATATTGAACTTATCAAATATCTGGAGAGCTCAGGAATCATCAATGATAGACAATACGGCTTTCGCCACCAAAGATCTACTGGAGATCTACTTGCCTACGTCACCCATTTATGGCAATCTTCAATAGAAAAACACGGGGAATCTCTAGCTGTCGCGTTGGACATATCGAAAGCATTCGACCGTGTTTGTCACGAAGGACTCCTCCACAAACTACCATCATACGGCTTACCACCTCAGCTATGCCATCTCTTATCGAGTTTTCTTTCAGGCAGATCGCTTCACGTGGTAGTGGACGGTGTATCGTCTGATACCATTGGCATCAATTCCGGCGTTCCACAAGGATCAATTTTGGCACCAACATTATTCCTGCTTCATATCAATGATCTGTTGGGAGTAACAACTTGCCCCATCCACAGCTTTGCAGATGATAGTACCCTCGATACTGCTTTCTCTTCCAGAATTCCCATTTCTTCCCAGGAAACTAAGACCTCACGGCGCAGGCAGGTCAATGCTGTCAATGAAGATCTTGCTGAAATCACAGCCTGGGGAACAAACAACCTAGTTGAATTCAACGCCACCAAAACTCAAGCCTGCATTTTCTCTAGAAAGGCGGAACTCAGTATGCCTGATATTGTAATGTCTGGCTCCACCATCCCCACCAAGCCCACCATATCTATGCTCGGTATTTCCATCAGCAACACTCTTTCATGGGATAATCATGTCAGATCCATCGCAAAAGCTGCTTCCCAAAAACTCGGATTCTTGTTCCGTGCGAAAAGCTACTTTACACCTCAACAGCTTCTCATGATCTACAAAGCGCAGATACGGCCTGTTCTAGAATACTGTTCCCACATATGGGGTTCAGCACCAAAACATACCCTGATGCTCTTAGATTCCATCCAGAGAAGAGCCATTCGCCTGGTGGGTAACGCCACACTCACTCACTCTTTGGCATCATTAGAACACCGTAGAAAGGTCGGCGACCTTTCACTTTTCTATCGATACTTCCACGGTAAATGTTCTTCGGAAATCTCTGCTATCATCCCTTCACTAGCAATACCAATCAGACGAACTAGACAAGCCCAGTCAGCACATCCTTTCGTTGTCAACCTCGAAAGATGTCGAACAGCACTTTATCAAGACTCCTTCATCCATAGAACGGCTAGGCTCTGGAATTCATTGCCTGTGGAAGTGTTCCCAACAACATATAATCTCCAAAAGTTCAAGAAAAATTCCAATACCTACCTCCTGTCCCTATCCTCCCTAGGAACGCACGATGTTCTTTGAACATTATAGGGATTCCCTCTCGTGCGCTCCAAGCGATAAAAAAAAAAAAATATATTGTTGCATGTATGCATTATCAACGTTTAATTGTTATCAGGTTTCCTGTTGACTATCAAGTTTCTATTTCTATATTTGTTCAGTCATATCGTGGACGTTATGTGAAATTTCTCGTCGATTAAATGGCGTTGTTTTTCAAAAATGCTGTTTGTGTGAATTATTTGTGATGGTAGTGATGTGTGCTTTTGAAGAATCATGTATGGAAATGGGAGAATGGCGGTTTTTTTGTTATTCCTGGATTGTCTTCTCACTATTTTCATTCATTATTCAGATTTTCATAGAATCTGAGCCTGCTGAGGCGAAAAAAAAAAAGGTAAAGGTAAATGCTTCATAACACATTTTTCTATAATACTGGGCGGTATTATTGGAATGAGCGTGAAAATTTCAAACCTCGAGACGTTTATACTATCGAATGACATATAGGTGAGGCGAGACCAATTTCACACCTATATAGTTTAACTCTGTAACAATCCTATAACGTTCCATCTACATGAATTTTTTGTGCTGAGTTCAATTATTTAGATTGTTTTGATGTTTTCCTGTTTTTGCTCAATTTTCGGGATGCAAATTCCTTTTTATTTAAGGAATTTGAAGATATCTGATATGAGAATATTATATTTCGATGTGCTGAATACATATTATTATTTCAAAAACACCTCGTATATTTGAAACATATATTTCTGCAGTTATGGCCAAGTAAACGTTTCACGATCTATCAGGTCACGTGACTGATGTTCCTCATGAGAATTTTGATAAGAATTGGCCTACGATATATGAGATTTCTATGTGACAGAATTTTTTTAGGTCTGATCGGGTATGCTTTCATATTAGATCACCCGAAACATGATACCTATTTCGCTTCCTGCGGATTACATCCCATCGCACTAAACGCTATCCCCTTGTTCCTCTGACTTTCAGATTACCAGTTTTGGTAGAGAGTTGTTTGACATATTTAATGAACCAACCAGAATACCTCCTATGGTAAAACACTGAGCTGTTATATGAGTTTAAGGTGTAAATAGTTGTTCAAGTTGCAGCGTTGAAACAGGATGCCGATATCTTGGTTGTTCTATATTTGGCGTATACAGAAAATCATATTCTTGCAAAGCCTAGAAAGATGATTAAATCAGCTGAGTTATAGACTACAATTAACGGACAATGATTTCATCACACTACCTACCAGTCATTATACAGGGTTTTTGAAAATATATTTTTGTATGCCAAGTTGAGTAGTCATTGTGAGTCTACTCGCCTACCAGGTGTTGAATAAAAAACGGATAATTTTGACATCATTTATTTTTAGATATTATACCAACATTTTCAAGTTCAGTAAGAATAAAGGCGATCTCGTTGTTGTTCTTATCTGATTCCATCAAATATCTCAGTCTATCCACCAAGATATTCGGATCTGTCCATTCATCTAAAATATTGTTCTCTTCATTCCCAATACTGGCTTCAGGCTTCACGCTCGACTTTGGACGTTTAGGCTTGGTCTTATTATGGAAGAGGGGTTTGATAATTTTATCAGCTTGTCTGGCCTACTCGATCTGTATGCAACTGTGATTTCTAGCATCTGTTCATACATCTGGTGATCCAGAGGCGTGTAATTCCGAGGGTTCTTGGAAAATAATAATTCCAAAAGACCCAGAGTACTTTTAAAATCGACATTATCTACGCCTATGTATTGGTTCTCAAAGCGTAGATTCTTATGTCCAAGTGTCCATCTGCCGTCAACATAATTCGGTCCATAAGCATTATCATAATCTGCACAGTGATATTTATCTAATGCTTGCTCTGATGAATGTGGTTTAGACTCCATGATGTGAACGCTATGGTGTCTGATATACAACTGAAGACTCTTGAATACCTCTGAAGACATCTGAATACCTCTGAAGACATCTGAATACCTCTGGAGACATCTGAATACCTCTGAAGGCGTGATCTGGAGACCTCTGAATACCTCTGAATACCTCTGAAGACATCTGAAGACATCTGAAGGCGTGATCTGAAGACCTCCGAATACCTCTGAATACTTCTATAGGGGTGATCTGAAGACTTCTGAATCCATTAACTGCCATCCGCTGATCAGCTAGATTATTCTAATTGGTGGCGTCCACTCTATGGGCATTCCTCATATGGTGGTATAGGTTAGTTTTATTCAAGAATTTTCCACATTTCTCACACACAATGCTTGGTGTCGATTATAGCGAAATTTTCACTCTTTAAAACTTTCCCACGTTCTATTGCTATTGAAAGCAATCTACTCTCCAGTATTGAGACACTCTGCTATAAATCTGAAATAGCTGTGCTCTTAGAGTTCCTGAAATCTCCTGCTACCACTCTGCTAAAATTCACCGAACAAGAATTGCACTATATTCCAGTAGAGTGTATCATTGAACATGCAGATCCCTGTGACCTATTAATGATATGACACAAACTTCCTCAAGAATATTGCAGCAACTTTAACCTACAAATCAAACTGCCATGCTTCGTTCATTATAATCGTCCCGATTGGACCACACACTGGGATGGACCGCCATCTTCTCAAGAGGCATGTCATTCTTGTAGAAAAGGATAACTTGAATAAATAGATCATTTATCTTCGTTTTCGTATTCTTTCACCCCATACATCATCTCTCAAACGTCATATGTCAAAAGTCATACGACATTTGTCCTAACACACATATTGTTATATGTCTTACGAAGCAATGTCCAATATTTTTTAAACGTCTGGCAACAATGTTACGCAAGAAACATGATTTTCAGCGATATCTCGTAAACCTTGAGACTTTGCATATAGGCAAGTTGCCATTTCTGGAATGTTCGCGAAAAATCCTTCTCTCAGAGTACCCACACTCCCCAATCCTTCGATATTTACCCCTAAAGTGGGGTGGTCTAACCGTGGGACACCCTGTATATATAATTTTCAATTTTCATTCAACTCAAACACCCTGTATATATCATGTTATAGCGGGTAGCCTTTATATGAAGGTAGTCTACTCTTCGGAGAGGTATAACGCCTTTTTGGGTTCACCCTATTTTATTTTTCCCAACTATTACCCTACTCAAACACCCTGTATATAGCCGTTGTTAAGTGAAAAATGGAATGGAATGCGCGCCGTTATCTCTAGAACGGATCTATCGCAGTCCAGCCGATGATGACGACCCGTTCGCTGGGGCCGCGAGTAGCTAGACGAGTCAGGCCGGCCTGTGATTGGTCGGCCGAGTCACGTGGTTTGCAGAAAAGTGGGAGGGGTGGGGCTGGACTATAATCCGGCGACCACTACTGTTACAATAACTCTGCTGGAATGATTCTTTTGTGAACATTACATTCATAATATTGCTGAACGTCTGTTTCACTAGTTGCTGCTACCTTGCTGTGAAATAGCGACAATATTGGATGTGAAATAACAAATTTCATTGGAATACTGCTGCAATATTGTTGAGATATTACTTTGGTCAGTGAGTGACAACATCAACTGACTTCAACAGAAAATAAAATGAATGGGACTTTCAGACAGACATGTTTTGTAGTTAGTTCTATATTCATAGCCGAATATTGAACTTCATCATAGTTCTACGTGCCGCATATCAATAAAGACGATTACATGTGACTTTCATCATGGTC
Organism: Phaedon cochleariae; assembly: GCA_918026855.4. NCBI lineage: Eukaryota > Metazoa > Arthropoda > Insecta > Coleoptera > Chrysomelidae > Phaedon > Phaedon cochleariae. The sequence goes on along the minus strand of OU896719.1, from coordinate 14,552,803 downwards.
CTTCGAGTCAGTTGGGCGAACAGGCAATCCCGAGAATGATTATGGGATTGAGAGTAAGATCCACTAATCTGAGACGCAGCAAACGCCTGCAAGAAAATAATGCTCTTGATTTCATGTCATTGAGCAAAATATACTGTCGAGCAGTTGAGAACCAAACATCTTTCATTGAAGGTTATGCCGGGAAGTAGATGACAATTGTTCAGATGAAATTTTTATCCTTCGAATAACAAAATTACTGACGAGGCAACTTTCGCCCAGAGATTCACTCATATTTGATGAGAACCCACTCAAATGGACTCATTCTATATATCAGTATAATATAGCGAGTGCTTTTTGCGGATATTCAGATGACCAAAATCGGTTCAGATTACAGAAATTACCTGGAACAAATGATTAAAAAATTGTACAATCTTCACCGATAATGCAAAAATTGTACAAAAAATGAAATACTTTTTCCAAACTCGATTCGGACAGTGATTGTACAACATAATTTCAATGTTATCAGGAAAACTCGAGAGGTTTCCATCAATTGGACAATACAAATTGAATATTTCGAGCGAATTTCCTGATGAAATCAGAAATTGTGTTTTAACAATTGAATCACTTCAGGACACAGATAATTTGCACAAATTCATTCTTCTGAATGAAGTATCGAATGGATTATCTACTTGTTGAAAGCTCCCTTGGGCAGAACATTTGTCGAAAATGCCAAATTCAAACTTGGAATTGGTTGAATTTGCACATTGGCTTGACGAAGAACCTTATTTCGTGTCGAAAATTTGGATCCAAAGAACAGATAACATCAGAATTGACAACCAGAAGTCAGAATTTAAAAATAGAGACGGAGCTATGACATCTACTTTCAGCACAAAAAAATTGTTTCTGCTGCAACAGGAAGATTCATCATCTGAATTTAAGACAAAAAACAAATGTGTTTTCCGTTCTCGATGCCATTCCATAATGTAGAGCAATGAAAACAGGGAAGATATGTGGAATTCAAGTGACCATTCGAACAATGTTATTTCTACAAATGATACTGAACAATCGCCTGCTGTCGATGGAACAAATTGTCTTATTCTTGGATATTCGAGTGTTCTCCTAAAAATATTGTCACACATAATCAGTTATTGACCAGGAATTCGCAGCAGATTCCTGAAAGTTGTCTGGCCCTTCCTAATCATTATGTCCAGTGTGTAATTTATTATGTTGTTCTGCTTATGAACTTGTTATTTATTTTAGTGAGCAGATAATAAAGCTATTAATTATCAACATTAGCTTTATTACTCAAATCCATTTCAGCGGCCTCCGCCACACCCTAACAACCTAACAACATAACAATAACAAAAGCCCCATCCCTGTCCATCGCACACTGCGCATGACATCTTTTATGTATGTCTAGTTGCATACCTAACATCTCCTTCTTTTTTCTTTTTTATTATTACATTATAAATTCAACACATTCTTAAAACCTACGAATATCCGAAACCGAAATTATAAGTTTAACCTGGACGGAGCCTTCACTAATCTACCCTTACTAGTAACAATTGGGTTTTTATACTGTACCTCCTCCCTATCTGTACTGTGTGTTTCTCTTTCAGATTCAGACTCTGTCTCTCTAATCTCACTGTCACTTATGTCTATTTCCACAGAATTATCTAAGTTGTTCCCTTGGTCACTCTCGCTATCACTCAACTCTAAATAACACTTTCTACCTACTCCTTTTTCCTTTTTCTCATAAAAAGATTTCAAAGCATTATTCCTATCTTCTACCTTTTTATTTATATTGCTATCTGGAGGAACAGTTTTTATATAAATCCTATTTCTAATGTACACAGACCCATTATCAGTTTAAACTCTATATGACCTATCTCTAAGCTTTTCAAGAACTCTTCCTGGCAACCAAATGCCTTTTGGCTTCAACTGTATGACCACTTTACTATCAGGTAAAATCTCTGGCAATTCTTTTACGCCTGGTTCATTGTAACTTTTATACTTTAGTAGTAGTTGATGATATCATTGAGGGTTTCGAAAAGGGTCATCATACTGCAGCTGCTCTGTGTGACCTGACCAAAGCTTTCGATTGTGTGTCCCAATCCATTCCCATCAGAAAACTCGAGGAGTATGGTATTAGAGGAGTATTCCTCTCCCTTTTTTTATCCTATTCAACAAATAGACAACAATGTGTTGTAATAGACTCAAATAACGTATCTGATTTTGAATTAATAGCATGTGGGGTTCCACAAGGCTCTGTACTAGGCCCTCACCTATTCATTATCTATGTAAATGACCTATTTTCATATATGTGCCCTTATGGATGTATTGCATTTGCGGACGATACAACTCTCACCAGCTCCAGTGAAAATACAATTGGTTCGTTAGCAAATATAAATCTGGCTCAAGCTGAAGCGGAAACTTGGTTTAAAAGTAATAATCTCAAATTGAATAAAAGTAAAACACAACATATATTATTTTCTATGAACAACTCAACAGCATTTGGTGATACCGTCAAACTGTTAGGTGTTACACTGGACGACAGATTAAACTGGTCAGGTCACACAGAGCAGCTGTGTAAAAATATTTCAAAATACTTATTTTTACTCCGTAAACTGAAGACTATCATTAGTTTGCAGGTTCTATTATCAGCTTATTATGCTTTCTTCCATTCACGAATCTCATATGGTATATTACTGTGGGGAAAAAGCGTGAAAGCTGACGAAGTTTTCTTGTTACAAAAAAAAGCAGTGAGGATAATCTGTGGGTCAGGGTTTACCGATTCTTGTAGACCACTTTTTCTGGAACTCAGTATCATGACTTTACCATCCATATATATCTATCAATCTATTTTAGAAATACATAAAAACAAGAATAATCATGAAAAGAATGCTGATTTCCATACTTACAACACTAGAGGCTCTCAATTGATAAGACCATCTAAATTCAGATTACAAAATCAAGTAGAAACTCTCTCAATGTAAATCTTTACAATATACTACCCACTTACGTCAAAGCTCTGAGTGTCAAAAGTTTCAAAAAACACATGCACTCATATTTGACCTCCAATGTATCTTATACTACTGGAGAATATATAGCGGCCCTAACATCCACAACAAAATAAATAACCCTGAGGTATATTATTCCTGGTGCATTATCTTTTATAAATTACTTTTTACACTACATCATACTCAGTTTTTATCATTGATTATACATCATATTGTTCCCGTATGTTGTATGCACACTTTTTTTTTTTAGTTTTTAATTCTCAATTTTTAACTTCATCTGTAAATCTCTAGTCTTAGCCACTAGTTTTTGTAATATTCATAACTTATGTATATGTGACGTATCTTATTTGTATTCTTATGAATGCACCTAAAAGACAAATAAAATATCTATCTATCTATCTATCTACTTTGCCTGATGAGTTTTTTCCAAAAACTTAGAATACATTTGGTTATCTACTACAAGAGGTTTCAAGGTTTGCTCAGTTACAGGAACAGTTGTTCTTAAATTCCTTGACATCAACAAATTAGCTGGGGATAGGTTTTCCACAACCGACATATTTCTATAATGAAGTAAAGCTAAGTATATGTCTTTGTGTTCTTCTAGAACTTTTTTGAACATGTTTTTTGCTGTTTGGACATTTCTCTCAGCCATGCCATTTGATTTGGCATAGGTGGGAGAACTAATAATATGTGAGAATTCCCACTCTTTACTAAATGTTTTAAATACTTCTGACGTAAACTGAGGTCCACCATCTGAAATAATAACTCTAGGAATACCATGTCTAGCAAACATCGACTTCATGATTTGAACTATGGTTGCACTGTATGTGTCACTAGTTATTTTTTCAATCTCTATGTACTTGGAATAGTAATCAATTAATATTGAATATTTTTCACCATACAGTTCAAACAGGTCACACCCTACTTTATTCCATGGCAATAATGGTATGTTATGACATATTAGTGGTTCTGGTGTTTGTGATTAAGCAAATTTTTGGCATGTGTAGCACGACTCTATCTTTTGTTTCACGTCATTTGACATTGTCGGCCAGAAAATTGAAGCTTTTGCCAAATCCAAACACTTTTTAACACCTAAATGACTATAATGAATTTTTGTTAGCATTTCTTTTCGCAAACACTCTGGAATCACCAAGCAGTTTCCTTTCAAAATCAAATTTTCATGTAAAGTTAACTCATCTCTAATTTTAAAATAGGGTTTGACACAATCTTTAACTTTTTTAATTGAATTTGGCCACCCTATTAAAATTACATTTCCTAACTCTTGTATGGTTGTATCATCTAATGTTTTTTGTTTAATTTCATTCAGCTTAGCATCTGTTACATATATTTCAGGAACTACTAGGCATACCTGAGCCTGTAACTCATTGTCAAATGTATCTCCACTTCTATCCTGAATATATGCTCTTGACAAAGCATCTGCAATAACTATTTTTTTACCTGACTCATAATACACCTCTATATCATACTTTTGTACTTGTAACAACATACGTTGAAGCCTAGGGGGACATTCATTTAATGGCTTTTTAAAAATCGTAATTAATGGCTGGTGATCCGTTTCTACTCTTACTCTTTTGCCAAAAATATATTCATGAAACCTATTTAAACCAAAACAGATAGCTGCCATTTCTTTTTCTATCTCCGCATACCTTTCTTGAGCATCAGTCGAGGCTTTTGAGGCGAATGCACATGGTAAGTTATTTTGAAGCAAAACTGCCCCCACTCCAGACTTTGAACTATCTACTGAAATTATAGTCTCTTTATTAACGTCATAAAATTGCAGAACAGGACTTGTAGTCAAAATTGTTTTTGAATTATCAAAAGCTTTTTGTTGAGTTGATCCCCACGAGAATAAAACATCTTTTTTTAGCAATGCTCTCAATGGCTCTGAATTACTTGAAAAGTTTGGAATAAATTTGCTGACATACGTAAGCATGCCCAATGCTCGTTGGACATCTTCTTTACATTTTGGAGTTGTCAACTCTTTTATAGCTCGTAACTTTGACTCATCTAGTGATGCTCCACTAGCTGAAATCTGGTGTCCCATGTACTTTATGCTGGACTTTCCAAAATGACATTTTCCTAGATTAAATTTTATATTATTTACTTTTGCTGTCTCCAAAACTTTTTGTAACCTAAGGTCATGTTCTTTTTTGTCTTTTCCATAGATTACTAAATCATCAATGTATAGTCCTGTACCTTCACAACCTTGAAATATTTCCCTAAACTTATGCTGAAATACCTCAGGTGCTGATTTTATACCATATGGTAGCCTCAAAAACTTATACCTGCCGAATAGAGTGCCAAAAACACATAGATTTGCACTTTCTTCATCAATAGCTATTTGATAAAAGCCACAGATGGCATCCAATGTAGAAAAAATTTTTGCACCCACCATCTTGGCGATAATTTCTTCTAATGTGGGTATTATACATTGTTCCCGTATGATACAATTATTTAGGTCTTTCGGATCCAAGCAAATTCTAAGACTACCATTTGGTTTACGTGCTATCACTAATGCATTGACCCAGTCAGTTGCTCCCTTCACTTTTTCAATTATATCTTGTTTTTCTAATTCCATAAGACTCTCTTTTAATTTGAGCAACAAAGGAAGTGCAACTCTTCTAGTAGCGTGAACAACTGACTGTGCATTCTCTTTCAGTTTTATTTTATATTTCCCTGGTAAACAACCAATACCTACAAATGTTTCTCGAAATTCATCAACAAACTGTTTATAATCATTATTTTCACTTTTCAAGGTCTCTATCTTTTTTATAACACCTAAATGTGTGCTTGAGGATAAACCTAAAATAGCCTGTGTATTACTTTCCACTATATAAAATTCTAATTTATACATTTTATTATTTTTGTTGCAATTTAATTCACACATGCCTACTACTTTTAGACTATCTTCTGTATAGGAGCTTAGCCTACAATTTGTAGATTTTATTGGAATGTTATACATACCTAAATTTCTCAAATGATTTATAGACAAAACATTGCACATAGCACCTGTGTCAACCTTTAATTTAAGTGTGCAATTATTAACATTTACTTCAGTAAACCACTCATTTTTATTATTTAGCATAGTATTTCTGCTTGATAATTCATCTTTTTCTACAGATCCAATATACAGAAATGACTCAGAATTGTTAGTTTCTGAAATTGTATTAATTTCCTTATCTTGTTCCTGATTAATTTCTCGTACATATGTGGAATTTTTACACACTGTAGAAAAATGACTTTTCTTTTTGCATTTCAGACAAAACTTGCCATAAGCAGGACATTTATTTAAATCATGTGTATTTCCACACTTAGTACATGAAACAATCTTTTTACCTGAATTATATTTTCTATTAACATTCCCAAACTCCTGATTTTGACTTTTTTGTTGTCCCTTATTTTGTTGTTTTCCCCTGTAGTGTACTGCATTGACCTCTTGTGCATCTTCTGTCCCAGGGTGCATCTCCCTACTCTGCTCCTTGGCGATTTCTAGAATTTTACACTGCTCTATCACTTTTTCAAGTGTCAGGGTATCATCTTGAAGAAGTTTTCCTCTCAGCTCGTTGCTCCTCCCACCACAGATGATCATGCACTTGATCAACCCATCCTCCAGGTTATCAAACTCACATTTTTGTGCTTGCTCCTTCAGAGAAGTAATAAATTGCTCAAGGGTCTGTCCTAACTGCTGCCTGCGAGTGAAAAAGATGTATCTCTCGTATGAAAGATTCACTTTGGGCTTGAAATGAGCCTCAAATTTATTCAACAAGGGTTGTAATTTATCTTTTTCCTCTTCTGGAAATGTGAAGGTACTGTATATCTTGAAACCTTCTTTGCCTAGATAGTGCATCAGCTGGGCACACTGTACCTCCTCGGACTTTCTTGTTACCTCTGAGGCTTTGAGATAATTCTCAAATCTGCGTCGCCAAAACAGCCAATTCTCTGCTACATTGCCTTGCATTCGCATTGGACTTATTCCTCTGCTGTCACTCATGGTATCTGGCTTATTTTCATTACTTATCTCATTTTATATTTCTAATTACGTACTTAGAAAAGTTCGGGGCACATGGTTTTTCACCTCTAATTTCTTTCTTCTCAATCAGATTCTTTCACCGACTGCGCCATGTAATTTATTATGTTGTTCTGCTTATGGACTTGTTATTTATTTTAGTGAGCAGATAATAAAACTATTAATTATCAACATAAGCTTTATTACTCAAATCCATTTCAGCGGCCTCCGCCACACCCTAACGACCTAACAACATAACAATAACTAAAGCCCCATCTCCGTCCGTCGCACACTGCGCATGACATCTTTTATGTATGTCTAGTTGCATACCTAACACAGTGGAAGAATAAAGACGTCGTGCATCATCAAAACTTTCTAAAAATAGTTGGTAACACAATCAGAGGAAGAAATAATGGTTCTTGTTTTCAGTTACGGTGTGTTAGAACTACACAATGATATATTCGTTGACAAACAATAGATTCAGATGAGATGATGAGTCGTTATCACTACATCTGTGACAAAGTAGCATCAATGAAGAATGTCCAGTCCAAGAAAATGATGAGACAAGACAACTAGTCTCTTATTGTGAATAGGAAATCGATAGCTCGACCATCAAATGGACCTATGTTGATTAATACATTATTATGTATACTGAATACTACATGGAAATGATATTGGGGATAGTGAAAAAAAACTCCGTAATTTGAATTCAATATTCGACACATAAACATGAAAATTGAAGATGATTCAGACTTTTTCTATGATTCAGAAGGAAGAAGATTACATGATATTGAAAAAGATCCAAACGAGAATTGGGGAAGACCGACCTAACGATAAATTCGAAAAAAAAGTTATGTCCATTTTTGATGCCTTTGGTTTCTTGAATTATTCCTTTCAACGAAGTGAAGTACTCTTACAAAACATATGGAGAAGTCAAATTGGCAGTAATGACGAAATATTCGACAATCTGCGAGGAATATAGAAGTAATGGCATTTGAACTCGAAAAATATCGATTAAATGGAAATTCTCAGGCAGTATTTCACCTTGAATCACCAGAAAAGGTATATCAAATTGCATGTATTTCATGAAGCTCCAGAAAACATGTAATGCCATCGTTGTGGATCTTTTGGTGGAACATAAACAGTAAATCGAAACCTGTTCAATGACATCTAAGGCAAGAGTTGCTTTTCTGAAACCATTGTCAATTCTAGGACTGGAATTTCAAGCTGCTCTATTGGGTGCTCGCTCGGGAAATTTCATGAAAGCCAGTCTGAACTCAACATTGTTAGAGGTATTTCATTGGGGTTATTCAAGAACTGTGCTTCATTGGCGAAAATCAGAAACTAGAAGATTCCAGGTGTTTGTTGCTATAAGATTGGAATGATCACAAGATATCCTCAATGTGTCTGAGTGAAGATATGTATATCCTGAAGAAGATTCACTTGACGAGAGGCAAATATATGGCTCGATGGTTTTTTATCCTGTAAACCAGGTGAATGGCCGAAGGAGAATGAGGACTTACCAGGAGTTGATTCAGACACACTGAGGATGAGACAAGAAAAATGTGTTTTCGCAAATTCTAGTAAGGAAATCATGATATTTCCTGATGCAGAAGACAATTTCTAATTGCCGAAGATCATTATAGCGATTCATGTATTTTTAGGAGACTCGGATTATTCAGAGGATGTAATGTGGAGTGGTTTCCGAGGAATATTATGGAACATAACAAAAATTTGCTCTTGTTTTACTGTGTTCGATAAATCCAGAGATCAATCATTCAGAAAATATGGAAAAAATGAATCTGACGCAAGCTGGAACAACTACAAGGAAATGCGCAACTTCGTTGATATGTGTCAAGAATCAATAAAGAGGGCTTATTCACTATCCAAGTCCAAGTCAAATCCAAGAAATTGTTGAGAAAGTGTAGATTACCAGAATTTGAAGAATAAAGAAAATAATGTATGTCACATTTTTTCAACCCCTGGTGTCATTCATTTTTTATCATGTTCGCTCACAACTTGAATCAGGATCGAGGAAGAGAGTTTGCGAAGAATGGCCGATAGAATATATAGAGGTGTCAGCAAGAGTGCCTCAGGTTCACATATTTCGTACTCACAATCCATGATCCCTCATGGAAATTTTTCCCTTTTTCGATGATTTCTTTGCAATCAGCAATTCATATATCACACATTCTGCTAGATCATCGAACACGAAAATCCAACAGTTCCTACAAAATCTCACTGATTATCAACATCAATCCTTAATAAGAAATTCATCACCTCGTAAAAGTCATCATGCTTCGACATTCACGGTAGCATGTATTCGGACTATCCTTGAAAAAATCAGTATAATCTTCCCAAGGAACTCTGGAGCCTGCAGCGCCTTCAACTCCTTCATGGAAGTGACGGAACAAGCTTGAATTTTTGAGGTTATTGAATATGTGAAGAGGTCAGGAACTATTGAAAATCAGCATTTTCCACCATCAGAGATCATATGAGAACCTCTTTGTCTAGATTGCGAATATAGGTCAAATTTCATTGAAAGAAACATTTGGAGAAGAGCTAGCAGTGACGTTGACTTTCTTGAAGAAATCTTGCTCCCTAGCAACAGTCAAAAATTTCAAGGTCATGGCTAAGGAGATAGTGAAATTCGCAATGACACTGATCAAGGCAGATGCCAGCTCCATTGAAAAACAGAACGAAAGGACCCAGCCACGAACAATATACCAAAAAGGTTAACTAAATCTTTGAAGGAGGCAATAGCAACCGCCAGACACTTTTGCAACAGAAAACTGATGCAGTGACAAGAAGGAATTATTCCACATATCATCCGCTCAGGCGGGAGCAATGTAGAATTTGGCTGTTCAACGAATGTATGGCGGTTGTCACCTTCATCCTTAAATGAGGAAGTCCTTCAGACCTATCAGCCCCACTTGATCCATGTTGTAAACGATGAAGAAGGCTGTAGATAATAATTCGGAAATTCAGGTCTTGGAGAGGGTGCTCCTCCACCCCCGTAAGCATGCGATCGGGCGGCTGAATGCACAGAAGTTGCACTAGTGCAGCTGACAGGAAGCTCTCAAAATGCACTGACGAGAAACAAACAATGATATGTGCCTTTCGTTAAACAGAGAGGGTTTATGACAATACTCCGCATGGAGTTGACAAGCCCACGCACTAGAAGTCAGAGGTGTAAATGGAAACAGCAAAGCTATTCCTCTTTATGTGCAGTCCCACGATATGTGGGTTGTCCTACATCAGCGTATCCTCCCATTGTCATACTTGCAAGATGTGAACTTGAGGGATATAGTTCAGAAAGGACTAGAATTCGCAAAATAATGGTTTCATTCGGTGAAACAACTCTGGTAGCTTTGACAAGAAGATTTGAAACTAATCTCAAAACAATCAAAATAGGTGAAATAGAAATAAAATGGGAATAAGAGGTAGAATACTAGGCTCAAGAGCTCAGGAGCTGGGTGTGTTTTCATAGGATTCCTAGATGTACACAGCGAAATTGAGCATCATCTCCACATATGGAGCAGTAGTCTGAAGAGACAGTGATAGTCAAGCCTTCACAGAGGCTCATCTCACGAGAGTTCAGAGACAAGCATTTGTATGCATTACCAAAGCAATGAGAACGTGTCCCACTGCCGCAATGAAGGTGATTCTAGATTTCACTCTTCTACATCGAGTTGTGAAAAATGGGAAAGATAAGAAGGCATACAAAATGATAAAGAAAGGAGTGATCGAAGGCGAGTAAGTATGTCCACTCAACCAGCAACTCAAGGAATTGACAACTCTTTGAAATGATTTACCACGAGGCTGAGCTGCGAAAAGTGATGAAACAGTGGATCTATGGGCAGTGGGGTAGAATGAAAACCACTTAAAAGGTACACAAATGGCTACCGAACCAAAGATGGAAATAAAATGAAATTCTGAGGGCCTCGTATCAGATACTACCAAAGACTTGGGAAATTTTCGTCACGCGATATGTGAATGTATGCAGTTCATTGAAAAGAGATGCTGTGAGAGTCTGATAGTCGAGCAGCCATCGAAGTGCTGAGTTCTATGATTTTCAGCTCTAAAAAGGTTTGAGAATATCATGAAGGACTGGACGAGCTATCAAACTTTGAAACAGTTACCCTTTTATGAGTTCGTAGGCATTCCATAGTAGAAGCAGTTGGAGTGTGGGACCAATATCCTGATGAGATATCAGCAGTAGTAGTGATCGAGAAGAAATTGAAGAAGAAGAAATTGTACAGATATATCACATCTGGAATATTCGTCAATTTCTCAGACAGGCTAAGATAATACTGGGTACTAATGTTTAACCACGAAAGGTCAAACGCATATGCCAGCCTGAGAAGAAATGGACTCTATTCACTAATAATCCTATACTTCCTGGAATGTATAGGATTGAAGAAATTACTATAGCTAGCAAAAATACCCGCATAGGGGGAATCAGGGGAGGTGGGCACAATAGATCTTTCTGTTCGAAGTGTATTATTTTCATCGAATTTCCTTTGAGACATATCAAATCATGTGGTAATGAAGTATCCACTGATACCTCCAAATCCAGTATCTCTCCTATAGAAATCCATTCTGAAACAATCATTGTCCATCATTCATATTAATGGCTTGTTGGCTATTCCAAGAAAAAATGTTGAACAGAACAGCATAACATCCTACTAATATTCACACTCGATTCAACGATCACGTCATCGTATAGCGCTAGAAAATACATAAACTGCTTCAGTTGGGAAAATGAAATCATTGCAAATGATGGAAACGAAACTGAATCTGTGTGTGGGGGAATCCACAAATCTTTGAGAAAATGGATGAACTGTATGGATGGTGTGCTAGTGAAACGCTAATACGTCGATTTTTAGCTTTATTCTCTTATAACAAAGATATGACAATAGTATGACATATTTCATATATTCCTGACAATTAGAAAAAAACAACTATAACCATGGTACTACAACAAAAGATGATTTGAAGTACTGAGAGAGATTGATTAGTCTTCGATATAATTTAGACATTATACAGAGTATTTCCAACATTATTTCCTCCATTGAAGTGTAAACTTCAATCTTGAATGTCTTGTGGTAATGGAAAAATTTTTGCTATTGGCCTGGTAACTATACCTCAACTTGTTTTAGGTTCAACAACTCTAACTTTTTCATCAGGACTATTTATTGTTTTCAAAATTCTGGTCATCGGCCATTTCAAAGGGGGCATATTATCTTCCTTTAAAATAACTAAATCATTGACTTTCAAGTTTTCACATGGCTTCAGCCACTTGGGACGATGTTGAAGATGATTCAAATATTCAACAGACCAACTTTTCCTAAAATTTTTTTGAATTTTAATACATTGTTGCAACAAGGCTAAACGATTTTCTGGGATTGAACTCAAATCTTGTTTAGGGAATGCAGTCAGATTTGTTTCAATAAAAAAATGCCCAGGTGTCAAACAATTCAAATCTGATGGATCATTATTTGATATCAGACAAAGTGGCCTTGAGTTCAATATTAGAACTGAGAACTGTTGAAATTTCTTCGAAAATTAATTGGGTGTTGCCTTTAACTCTATTCTGATGGAATTTAGTACTTTTCATAGCAGCTTCCCAAAGGCCTCCCCAATGAGGACTTCTTGGCGGGATAAACTTCCATTGAGTTTCATTAGTTGAGGAAACTGTTCAATCTCATCCGAATGTTGTTTATTTTTGAAAAAAAAATGTGATAATTCTTTGATTTTATTGCTAGCGCCAATAAAATTTGATCCATTATCACTAAATAAAACGGACGGATTTCCTCGTCTTGAAATGAATCTCTTCAAGGTCATCAGAAATGCTTCCGTAGTTTGATTAGAGACTGCTTCAATGTGTACCGCTTTTGTAACCATACAAACAAAAACTGCGATATAATATTTTTGTAAAGTAGCTTTACGTAATCGCGATGATTTGATTAATATTGGTTCACCAAAGTCTACACCAACTTTCAAAAATGGTCTAGAACATGGAATTCTATCTTTTGGTAAGTCAGCCATGATTTGTTGAGCACACTTTGCTTTGGATCTGTGGCATGTCATGCATTGTTTAATTATATGTTTGATTCCTCTCTGACCATTTATAGGCCAGTATCTCAATCTGATATTGAACAAAACCGTCTGAGCACCGGCGTGATAAAGTTTGAGGTGTTGCTTTCGCAGTAAAAGTGTAGTAATGTGATTCTCCTTTGGAATCAAAATGGGGTATTTTTGTTCAAATTTTATATCTGCATGTGCCAAACGTCCGCCAACTCTTAATAGACCTGAATCATCAATGAATGGATTGAATGAAGCTAATGCTTCATTTTTAAAAGTTTTTTTGCGTTTGATCTGCTCAATTTTTAACGAGAAACATTGATCTTGAACAGTTTCAATGATTACTATTAAAGATGGTTTCAATTCATCGACAGTTAATGATCCATATTTTTTCTTAGAATCAGGTTTGCAATTATGTTCAAATCGTAAACATAGTGCAATTATTTTCTGTAATCGAGTGAAACACGAAAATGCAAGAAATATGTCACAATTATTATTTTTTGTAGTAATTAATACTATTTTCCTTTGTTCTGGTACCATATCTAAATGAAATTTCGTGTCACAAGTAATCAAATCTAAATCAAATTCTGATAGAATTATTGGTCCATGCCACCATAAGTCTTTCATAATAATTTCTGAGGGATTGAGACCTCTGGATGAAAAATTTGCAGGATTTTGGTCTGACTTGATGTAACTCCATTCATGCGATAATGTGATATCTTGAATTTCAGCTACTCTGTTGGCAACGAAAGTTGTCCAACGAGATGGATGTCCATGTATCCGGTATAAAGATATTTGAGAATCTAACCACAAATTGACAGTGACAAATGTCAGTTTATTTTCAAGAATATTCAATCTTCTGAATGAGTTTTGCTAGGAGTAACATGCCAAAAAGTTCTAATTTTGGTATAGAAACAGGTTTCAATAGAGTAACTCGCGATTTTGAGCAAACTAGATAACAAGTGACTTGTTGATTTGAATTCAAAGTTCTAAAGTATACACAAGCACCATGAGCTTTGGTAGATGCATCGGAGAATCCATGTATCTCTAATTGAGAAACTTCATTGGATGCGAACAAATATCTCGGAATTATCAAAGTTGATATTTTTGATGAAATCTTTCCATTCCCTCAATAACTCCGAATTCAATTCATCGTCCCAATTCAGTTCACATAACCATATTTTCTGCATTATCATTTTTGCGATAACAATAACAAGTCCAATGAATCCAAGAGGATCAAATAACCGTGCAATCGTAGACGAAGTAGATCTTTTAGTGACTGAATTCAAATTATCTGGAGGCACACATATTTTGTAAAAATCTGTTTCAGGATTCCAAGATAGTCCCAAAACCTTATCAGAATAGTTTTCAGGTTTTGTAATGTCATACTCTGAAATGTGTTCATTATTTTCAAGTATTATGTAGTTTAAATCCGCCTAATTTCAACATTGTGACAAGTTGATTCTGTATTTCTGATAAATATTCCAAAGTATCAGCCCCACATAAAATATCATCTACGTAGCATTGTGTTTTCAACGCTTCAGCGGCGTAAGGAGATTTACTTTCATATATAATAGCCAATTCTACTAAACAGCGTGTTGCCAAATATGGTGAACAATTTGTACCATAGGTAATGGTGGAAAATTGAATGCATTTCAAATGCTCACTAGGAATGTCTCTCCAAAGAATATTTTATAAGAATAAATGCGATGAATCGATTATAATTTGTCGATACATCTTTTCTATGTCCAAAATCAAAACGTATTTGAATGATCTAAATCTACAAAGGATATCAAATAATTCAGATTGAATGGAATATCCTTTCAACATTACGTCATTTAAAGAAATACCATTAGTAGTTCTCATGGACGCATCAAATAACACCCTTAACTTAGTAGTGAGACTAGCTTCACTAATAATACAAAGATGGGGTAGGAAATATTTATTTCCAGTCATGGAATTATGTAATTCGAGTGGAATATACTTCGCATGATTTAATGATACATATTCGTCTATAAACGCTTTGTATTGAGCGTATAGATTTTCATTATTGTGTAGTCTTTTTTCTAATAAATAAAAGCGCTTGCTAGCCTGTGGGAATGAATCACCAAGCTTCAGATATTCATGTGGTGTTTTGAACAGTGAATCTACTTAGAATGTTTTTTTTTATCGCTTGGAGCGCACGAAAGGGAATCCCTATAATGTTCAAAGAACATCGTGCCAAAATTTTGGTATTATATCATTGATATCTGTTACTGCAGAAAATAAAGAAACATTCAGTGAGCTATCAAGATTTGTAATGGGACCTTCTATGACACATCCTAACTGCGTATTCTGCAATGAAGGCATGTTGGTACCTAATTTTATTTCACCAGGAGCTAACAAATCATAATAAATATCAGAACCGAATAATAAATCAATTTTTGATGTTTGAAAAAATGTTGGATCTGCCAGGTTTATATTTGAAGGCAAATTGAATTCCTTTTGTAACCTTTCGTGAAATAACACATGAGACTTTGAATTTCTTAGCATCAGAATTTGAGTGTATAGAAATATCTACCATTTTATTTGAGAAGGACGAATTGTTTGAAATTCCAGAAATTTGAGTGTTCTTCATATATGGAGTAGAATTCAATTTTTTGAAGAGCTCTTGAGGAATAAATGAACATTGACTTCCATTATCTAAAAGAGCTTAAGCTTCGATATGCACACCACTGCTCGAAATTAATGTAACCTTTGCAGTGGCTAGCAGTATAATATTATTGGAAAAAACTGTGTGAGATGCTGAGTTTTCTGTTCTAGCTTCAGGGAAATGTTGAGAGGGCATACTGTCTAGTTAAGAGTTAATTGAAGAAGAGGTTGTGGGTTGTGAAACAGTTATCTGTGAATCTTCCATGGTAAAAACATTTGAGGGCTTGAAAGTCCTACCATGAGAGTTTGATAATATAGGAGTAAGATTTCTATTTGATGGGGGTACTGCATTTTCATTAGTTTGGGGCATTGAATTCCTATTGGTTTGAGTAAAATCAACATGCAAAATTGAGTGATGTCTTTTTTGACAAATTGAACATCCCTTGGATGAATAATTTTCGATAGTGTGCTTTGTTCCTGAACAATTGAAACACAATTTATTATTCTGAACAAATTGGTTTTCCATAGGGTGACTTAGAGTGTTGAATGAAGTACATTTGTAAATATTATGACTATTATAACCACAATACAAACAATTCATATTCGAGGGGGTTTTACCAAGGGAAGTTGAACTAAAAAAATGCGAAACTTTATTTGTTTCTGGGGGCTGAGAGATTCTCTAATACGATGCATCTGTTTTCGAGAAAAACGAAAAATTGTTCAAGAGTGGGAAGTTCGATATAGTTTTTTTTTCTCCTCAAAGGCTTTTCGTGTATTGAAATCCAACTTCTGTGAGAATATGACAATCAACATCAAATCCCATGCGTATATTGGAACATCTAAGTTTCCTAAGCATTTTTAATGCTGTTTTGAGTGAGAAATGAAATGTCTCAATGTCTGCGCTGTACATCTATCTAAAGGGGGGCATTTTAATAATTTTTTCAAGTGATTATTTATTATCGAATGAGTGTTACCGTATCTATCTTGCGAAATGTCGATAGCTGTTTGAGAGTTGTAATTAGTTAATTGTAAGTTATTCATCAGAGTCAGTGGTTCAGTCTTCAAAGCTGCCTTTGAATAAACGAATTTTTCTACATTGGTTATGTTTTTGTTGACAATAACCAGGGCTGAAAATACATCTATAAATGATCTCCATTCTGAGTCATCACCACCAAATGATGGTATATTAAACTTGGGCAACTGAACATTACTAATCGTAGGTGATTCAATATTCTGCTTGAGTGAGAGATCAGAATCAATTGATTGTTGATGTTGAGCTGGCATATTTCTAGTAACTTTTCTCAACTGAGCCAAGAGAGTGCAATATTTATTTTCAATCTCTTCTCTGTCTCGAGATTGTAACTCATCCAGTACTTCAATTGCATCTTGAATACTAGTGTACTCCTTGAAATTATCAATTAAGAATGATTCCCTGATAACAATTTCTTTCCCATCTATATCAGTGTCTGTATTACTTTAGTAATCCTATTCGTGATGGATAGAATAAACAACCATAAGAAAGTATACAACTTTAATTCCCTTTAACTGACTAGCTGTCACTATCAAGATGACAATATATAATATCTGCATGACCATGACAACAATATACTAATAATAGAACAACACTATAATTCGCAATCGAGGATCAAGACTGGTTTCCAACCCGAATTGTTGTTTTCTTTCTTCTGACATTGGCAAAGTGTTATCGAGTGAATGAACTGCATATATCCAATTTCATTATCTGGTGTATCGTTTTGTCTCAAGAAAGCCCTAGAGAGTGTGTCAGGAATGTACATTTTCATACCTGGCTTATATCAAATTGACAAATCATAACTTAATGAATTTAATCTCATTCTCAAAATTCTTGGGGAAATATCTTGAAGACTCTTTTTGAAAATGGACTCAAGTGGTTTATGGTCACTATGGACAGTAATATGATACCCATACACGAAATAATGGAATTTCTTCACAGCAAACAAGATAGCTAGGCACTCTTTCTCAATCTGAGCATATTGTTGCTCTGTTTTTGTGAGACTGCGAGAGGCAAATGCGACTGGTTTTCCCCTCTTGAATTAGACCCGCCCCAAGACCATCTTTGGACGCATCAGTCTCTATTTCTATGTGTTTTCTCGGGTCAACGAAAGCCAGAACTGGAGCATTGGTTAAAATATGTTTCAGTTGATTAAATGACTGCTGATGTTCAGCTGTCCACTCCCATTCAATATCAAGTCTAGTCAAATTTCTCAAGGAGGCCGATATTTTCGATAGGTTAGGTATGAATTTTGCAACAAATTTTACCATGCCCATAAATCGCAATACATCTTTTTTTGACTGTTGTGTTGGCATTTTTGATATTGCTTTGATGTAATCTGTATTAGTGTTCACGCCATCTCTAGAAAAAATTTGACCCATAAACTTGACAGAATTTTTTTTAAATTGAATTTTAGATTTATTAAATTTGACATTATATTTCGAAGCGCGTTCTAATACATTCTTTAGGTTTTGGTCATGTTCAGCTTCAGAAGACCCAGTGATTATAAGGTCGTCGAAATATAGTCCAACTCCTTGTAGATCACCAAAACCTTCGAAATTTTTCTTTTGAAAAACTTCTGGTGCTGAACATAATCCAAAAGCCATTCTGGTGAATTGGTACCTCCCAAATGGTGTCCCAAATGTCATCAAATTGGCACTTTCATTATCTAATTCGATCTGCCAATATCCATTTTTTATGTCCAATACTGTGAAATACTGTTTACTGCTGAGTTTAGCAGCAATCTCATCTACAGACGGTATCAGAAAGTGCTCTCGTTTAACGGCTTGATTTAACTCCTTAGGATCAAGGCAGAGTCTTAGGTCACCATTGGGTTTTTCTACTATAACTAATGGATGAACCAATTCAGAGGGTTCATCAATTTTTTTCATAATTCTCTTGATTTCAAGATTTTGCAATTTTATTTATAAGCGCTCATGTAACACATGAGGTACCCTTCGAATAGCACTCACATGGGGTATGACATTATCTTTCAAAGTAATATGATGCTGTGAGGGAAATTTGCCTGAACCTTCAAATACGCTTGAGTATTTTCCAACAACATCTTCTAAAGATGAAAATTTTACATTTCCTATAGTATCTATACGTTTCACTAAACATAAATCCTTACATTCCTGAAGTCCTAGTAAAGGTAGTTGATTTTCAGTCTCGACTATTACAAATCTTATAGCTTTATATCTGTTTTTCATGCTACAACTCAAGCTTACCTCCCCTATACATGTTATCTTGCTAGTAGAGCCTCCATAGGGAACTAGGGAAATATTTGTTTCACTAATTTGTGCTTCAGGAGCAACCTGTTTGAGTGAGCTCAGAGGTAAGGTACTCACCTCCGCCCCTGTATCTAATTTAAACAAAATAGGTTGATTACTGACATGCACAATCGTTGTCCACATCGTTTCCTCATGACAAGTATTTTTTCTACTACTAGACTTACCGACTGAACTTACATGAAACTCATATTCACTACTCTTATAACTATCACTGTTGGTTTCGCTATCTTCCTCTATAGATTTTTCTACTTCATCAACTTTTTTCTTCATCTAATTCTCTTTTCCTTTTTTCCAACTCTGGGATTCCCCTTTGGTATTTTGACCCTCATTTTTTCCTTCTTCCTTGCAAACACTGGCAAAATGGTTGCGGCGTTGACACTTGACACAGGTTTTACCCTTAGCAGGACATTTCTGGTACCTATGAATATAACCACAGTATATGCAAGTGCTTTTGCCCAACTTTTTCAGCTCATGGACAAGTGATTCATTTTGTAAGGCTTCAGACTGATCCTTGCTCACTTCAATTGCACGGCACATATCTATTGCTCTTGTCAAAGTCAAGTCTGGTTCTCTCAACAGTTCTTCTTGAGTTGTTTTATTATGTATTACCATAACTACGCGGTCCCTGATCATTTCATCCTGCTGGGCATATTCTGTAGTTTTCACTGCTTTTCTCAGTTCCGTAACGAAAACATCAAATGGTTGTCCCTCTTCTTGGCAGATACTATTGAATATGAAGCGCTCAAAAATAACATTCTTCTTTGGAGAACAGTACTCATTGAATTTGAACTTGACTAACTTCAACGTTCTTCCTTGTTCTGTACTGAAAGCAAATGTATTATACAGTTCTAGAGCATCTTCTCCAATTAGGTTCAGGAACACGGCTAGCTTCTTGGGTTCTTCTTTCGCTTCTAGGTCTGTGGCTGTCATGAATGAATCGAATTTCTGGCTGAACTTCCGCCAATTTTCCGAAATGTTGCCATCAAGCTGCAACGGTTCTGGCGGCTTGAAAATTGCTTTCATGATGCCTCTCTTGAATCAACTGGTCAAAAAATAGATCCAAATATCTACTAGATTGGTTCTTCTTCAGACCATCAACGTTTACCTGACACCATGTATTACTTTAGTAATCCTATTCGTGATGGATAGAATAAACAACCATTAGAAAGTATACGACTTTAATTCTCTTTAACTGACTAGCTGTCACTATCAAGATGACAATATATAATATCTGCATGACCATGACAACAATATACTAATAATAGAACAACACTATAATATATAGAGGATCCTAAGAACTATAACATAAGCGATATCATAGAGTGTCGAAACTTTTTTCAATTAATGCGAGTGATAGCCGATTTACAAATTCTTCTCTGCTTCAGTGAATCGTCCATGTTGAATGAGTAAATAGAAATTAACTTTCCTTCTATTGTAACTTGAGATGAAATAAAAGAGATTCCAGCTTGCAGCAATCCTTATTTAGAACTATCTGACATTGCAATGTCCAAAAACCAACTTGCGATGATGGTATAACTGGAACTCTTCTATACAGCTTGCTGCTTCATATCTTCAATGTATTGCTAATGTTTTAATTTATAATGATGCGAGATCTTCCAACTTCTGCCGCTTATCGAGGAGCTGTTCTCGAATGTTCTATTTTCAACTATTTGTACCATCCGGCTCGAAGGACCATGAATGTGGGGTATCCACAAATCTTTGAAAAAATGGATGAACTGTATGGATGGTGTGCTAGTAAAACGCTGATACGTCGATTTTCAGCTTTATTTCCTCATAACAATGATATGACAATAGCATGACATATTTTATATATTTCTGACAATTCAAAAAAAAAAAACAACTATAACCATGGTACTACAACGAAAAATGATTTGAAGTACTTAGAGAGATTGATTAGTCTTCGATATAATTTAGACATCATACAGGGTATTTCCAACACTGTGTGAATCTTATGCGATGATTTCCATCGAAACGGAATCCGTCGAGAGGCTGACTAGAATTTCAAGTGGAATTCGAGTGATGGCATGAGGGTTTCCTAAATTGAGGTGAATGAGTACAATGACATATTTTTATCAAAACCTGAAACACCTATGGATCAATAGCATGAAAATCATCATTTGCCTTAGGTGCCATCAATGGAAAAGTGATGGATTCATGCACAACAATGATGAATATGGAATATTCTTTCAATTCTTTTGCTAGCTCTGCTCCGCCAATTTTCTTTCATTCATTATCATCTCGAACGATGATATTCTATCAGCGACAAATATTTCAATATCAGATTATTGACGCCCCATTGAACAGATGCTAACTAACGATAAATTCAGTATTGTATATTTATATATGCTCCTCATATGTGAAAGTCATTATTTATTTTTCAGGTTCTGCGAACATCGTATTCCTATTTCGCTCTTCTGCGAACAATGCAAGAAAAATCTTCGTTGACCAACTAGGTTTCAGTTGGACATCTGTTGAATCCACAGTTGCTGTATCACTACGAATTATATTCACCCACATAACATATTTTCTGCATGATACACGAATCTCACTAGAATCAATCCTAGTTATGTTTTCAAATATTACGCACAATTAAAATTTCTGAAGCTGAATCTCTCAGTTTTTTTTCTTTCCCATAGTCAATCTTGCAGAGTATATTTCCAGAACCAAGTCACTCTTACAAACTCAGTCTGATCCTAGAATCAACTCTATATGTTTTTTTAATCGCTTGAAGCGCACGGGAGGAAATCCCTATTTTGGCATATGTGAAGAGAATATCAACTCTTCCTCGGTTTATTCAACAGAATACAACTTCTTTTCTGGAAATATGCCACGACGAACATTGCATTTCATCTGTCGAACACACACGATAGGAATTTGTGAACAAAATATTCTGAAGTTGAGAATATGCATTCTCTTTTATATGAAGATAGGAACATAATATTATTCTGAATATTCAACAGAAAACAATCTACTCTCCTGGCAATCAGCCACGTTGAACATCGAATCAAATCTGTTCGACGTGGCAAATAGCCAGGAAAGTAGTTGTTTTCTGTTGAATATTCAGAATGGTATCAAGTTAATATCTTCATATGAAGGAGAATGCAAATTATTTACTTCAGGAGATTTTGTTTTCATATTCTTATCGTGTGTTCAATGGATGTAATTCGATGTTCGTTGTGGCATATAACCAGGAAAGTTGTTGTTTCTTCTTGAATAAACCGAGAAAGAATTGATATTTTCATCACATAGAGAATGCGAATTATCCGTGGATCTATTCAATGACCTTCTTCAATGTTCATAATTATATCTGAGATTATTGTTTTTCAATACTTTCACCGAATCAAGAGGTTCAAACTTGAACGATGAGAATTGTTATTTTTATAGGCCCCAAATCGATTCATGATTATAGGTTTTCTCAATTCAGAATTTCTTCAGACTTCCTTCATTATGAATATCAATTTATCATACATCCGAAAATAAAAAACAAATGTCTTGCACAATGAACGAGCTGATCTACACTTATAAGCAACAGGATCTAGCCTAAAAAGCAATATGATCTTGCTCAATAAGCAAGATGATCCAGCGTAACGAGCAGGATGCTCTTGCTTGTTGAGGAAGATGATCTTGCTTGATTAGCAATATTTTCAAGCCTGAAGAGCGAGATAATCCTGCTCAACAATCAAGAACATCTTGCTCGATGAGAAAGATTATTTTGCCCAGTGAGCGAGTCATGACAAGACGTCAAATTGTTACAGCTATTAGATATTATATTATTTAGACATCGAAATGACGTCTAAGAAATGACCAATGAAGGACTATTTCGTGCAAAATTTCAGGGTATATGTAGGTACATATGCGGTATTATAGAAATATAATAGAAGAAGAAGAAGACTAGCCATCATTCCACAAAACCAAAACACTTCGAATGAATATTCAAAACCTGAATCGCGAACCACGGTAAGCACTGACAGCAGACCTTCTCTAATAGAAACTCGGAAGACTATTTTGTTTTCAGGAGGTACATAAGATAACTGATTTACGACAATGAACTGTATAAACTATTTGAGATTGCAAATAGGAGATATCAACGACAACTGATGAATGACACACGAATATACAAATGAAAATCTGAGGAAAATGTACGTAAACAAAACCATCTCGATTTGATTTCTAGCAGTATTTTCGTTAGGCAAAAACAAAGTGTAACACTTCCCCCCTACCCCGAAGAGATTTACCTGTAAATCTCAACAAGATAACTTGTCGAAAATACTGTCTATCACATATTACGGATCTACGGTGGATCAAGGAAATCCTCCTCCTCGGAATTCGGATCAGGTGGACGAGACTTGAAATCTTGTACATGCCAAGTACCTCCAGATTTGCCTTTATCATCTACTTTCTCATATGTTTCTGTGGAGAGCTTCTTTTCAATGATAAAAGGACCTTTATATTTTGGGGCAAACTTAGCAGTGAAATAATCGGCTCCCTAGGAGGCACACGACACACGCTGCTCTCGGAGTAGTTCAGTCATATTGGAAAAAATAGAAAAAATAATTGATGAAAAGCTATAAGTTGGTAGAAAAATTAACCTTGGCCTACTGTTGATTATGCCAAAAGTCCGGACCAATATAAGCACGGCTCGATCCGCCATCTTGGAAAAAAAGCACACTAATCCAGTTTTTCTCTCATATCTCAGTTATTGTTGATTCTATCGTATTGAAAGTAATTACAAAAAATTAAGCCAATTGAATTCTACATAAAAAAAACTTATGAACATTTTTCTCCTCTTCTTCATATTTCTTCTGTTATACACTGTTAAATATTTCGATATTTGTATTCATTGCCGAAAAAATACACTCTGTATAGAATTTGTGAGAAATTATATAATTTGGAGTGATTTTGAAAACTTAAATAATATTTCCTTGTGTATACAAAAATGTTTCATTCGAACAAGTACTTATATAGAAAAAAAAAATTAATTGTCCTGCGAGCAGATGACTGAGGTACTGCAGATCAATGATTATCATCTCTGTCCTCCGCATCAAACAGGAAAATGTTTTCATCTTCATGGTCTATCTACTTTTCAGTATCACACGAAGTATCTGAATTCATACATGTACCATGGCAGTACCCACACATGGAAAGAGGGTTGTTGAGCTGCTGCAGCTGTGGGAGGCAACGAAGCCAAATTCAATTTGTTTTTATACGCTGACTTTCCGAAGATATTGAAACGATGTTTATTCGAAGAGGTATCAGTCACAGGTGCACCATACATAGCCAAGAAAAATCGTTCCCCAGCTCGTGTTATTCGACTTCGTCCCTTCCTGGTTTCAGAAAATAAATATTCTGTTCTTGTGGAGCTAAAGCAGTGAGTAGAACGAGCAAATCTATATCCTCACCTACAATCACAGCTTTTTCTTTGGATGATACTTCTATCGCTGTTGTGATGATCAGAGTATCGGCATCATCTTTGGCATGTTTGATAGTGAATCCTCCAGCCTCGAATCTCTTTGATAACATCGAAATCAATCGAGTTTTATTCTTTTCATTGCCCAGAATTTTTTCTTGTGAGACAGTGGCAGCAATTGTCTCAACGAAGAGTATATCTACGCTAGTATTTTTCGCAGACCGCAAGCATTGTTCCGCTGTTTTAGTGCTTGAAGCGTTGCTGCTGTTCCTAAATATTTTTTCAAATTGTTCACGTATGTTAGGCAAATTGATTGATATGTCTGATTTTGATGCAAAATGACACGGTGCACAAGATACCCACCGTCTATTACATATCTGCCATCTCCCGCTTACCTGATTCGTTGAATAAAGATGCCAGTCCGTATTCAAGATAACCGGATAATTGTTCATAATCTTTTTCAGCAATAATGATTCTTTGGAATAGCATCAGAGGATCAACTGGTACTATCACGTCGATGATTTTAATAGCAGAGTTGAGAGTTGCTAGAGGAAACAATTTCGGAGACGTCAAATTGTTTCCTATTATTTTCTTAATACCGTGTGTACACCATTTTCAAGAGCATTGTAGCAATCGATAGTAATATCTCCAACAACTCCGGTACTTATTGAGAAAATAATAATAATAAAGATACATCACAAAATTGTTCTAACCTGTCCCAGATGTCCAGAAGAGCAGGCATTACCAGAGTCCATTTGCCAAGAATAATGTTTTTGAAGCCTCAACATGTTAGACCACCGGTGGATTTAATGCTTCTCATCAAAGTTTGCTCAATAACCATGTCTGATCAAGTTCCAGACCAAAATTTGTCGGTTCGTCTGATTGTAAAAAATCAACAAATTTACGGTATTCTTCAAAATCCATATGATTTTTCAAATGTAGCATATCTTGAAGATAGAGATGGCATGTTTCAGCGTGAAGGATGTGGCCGGCATAAAAAAAAGACAGCATATTTTGTATATGACCTGCAAATGAGTTGTTGGAAGTAGTGGAAGTGCGAGTGCAAGTGCAGACATGTGCACACGTGTTAGGACTTTATGACCTCATTGACTCATTCACTTTTCCTCTCCTTGTATCGTCACAGAGTGGGCAAAAGTATTCGTATAGAACGAATCATTCAAGATTATTTAATGGAACATTGTAATTCCGAAAATTTTCGTAAAATGAAGAATAATGAACATCATTTTAATATTCATTGGTGATTTGACACAAAAGTATCGATATTATAAAGAAAGTTAATGAGACCTTTTTCATAGAGAATTTAAAGATCTTGAATTTTCATCATAACCTTTGATACGATAAGATGGACGGTTACGGAAATATGATGGGAAAACTGGATCGGTGTACCTTTTTTCCAAGATGGCGGACCGAGCCGTGCTGATACGGGTCAGGACTTTGAGAACAGTCAATAGTGAGCCAAGATGAAGGTCTCCACCAATTTTCAGATTTTAATCAATTATTTTTTCCATTCAGGCTAATTGGATCTTATTTGATTGGCCTAGAGATCCAGAAAATCCCAGCGTGCCGTGATAAGGCACACATCCTGGCTGGTGGAATGCAGAAGGCCGTCATACTAGGATCATTGCGTCTACTCAGGGCACACGGTACTTGGTCCCACTGATTACTCACCTCACAGGCTGTGAGGAGTAGTCACTGGATTTTATCCAGCACGACTCTGCGTGACGTCGGAGGCCGTAGGGTCGTGACTGGAATTATATGAATTTAAAATAATAATAATAATAATAATAACAATAAATAGGCAGGAGGGCAAATCTCTCAGAGGTTTGCCCATGGTGAGTAGCGACACCACCTTTCCGAGCTGAGGGTGCAAAATCGGACTGGCAGCGAGAGCGTACCCTGAAGGAGAAAATCTTTACTCCTTGCATGTCAGCCGTAGGCCTGCTAGGTTAACCACTTGGCAGGTCCGAATACTCTGGTTCCAATCAACCGAGGACAGGGCCCCCACAGCCGAATAGGGGTCAAAGGCAAGGTGGTGGGGCCAGGGCGTAGGAGATACATGAGGCGGATGCATGCTCTGCATGCACTGTGGATTGTGCAACACCCAGAGCATGGAGCATTCACCGCTCAAAATCTGCCGGATTATGTATCTCACCTACGTGCTAGACAATACGTAAGGGTCCCCTTGGCAGGAAGATGGTGTGGAGGAACAGAACGCTCCACCCATCCTGCTCGACAACGAGAAAGGAGAACGTGTGCTTCCTGAGGTGAGCGAAATCAGGAACCGCAGGAGCCTACTCAACATTAAGGCCCTGCGGACCCGAGACTTTGCAAGGATGGATGAATCGCTTTGGGAAACACTTCCGGAAGGTGCTGACATCTGGCACATCAATTGTGCTGTGTATGACGTGGTTCGGTCCTCTCTGCCAGAGAGACCTATACAAACTGTCTCACCGATTGAGAGGGGCCGATCGGCGTGTACAAAAGATGGAAGCCAAGATCCAGTCGGCGAGACAACACACTTTCCGTATCCAGTGTGTGATGGATTATGTGAGTGCCAACAGGCCATTCACATCGAAGGTGCGACGGATGGCTACTAAATTACGTCGCACCCATCAAACACTAAATGAGGCAGTGCTATCCACCATCAAACAGCATCGCCTCGAACGGATACGGATGTAAGTGGCTGCAAAACAGTCACTGAAGAGGCGAGCAAGAGGGCTGGCGAAAAATAAACAATTCCGCGAGAAGCCCTCTCGCTTTCATCAACCGCCTCCAAGTGTTGTTGACAATCCGCCGACTGCTGATAAGGTGGAAACCTTCTGGAAGAGTATTTACGAGGTGAGGCATCCATTCAACAGATATACTCCAGCCCTGGCACAGTTCGGTACCTTTTGCGAAAGATACCGAGATCCTGAGCCCGAATTACTGCGCCAATCGATAACCACTGAGGAGGTTCGGGAAGCCCTCGAAGGCTCCAAGAAATTTGCTGCTCCTGGTCCCGACGGGATCGATAACTTCTGGTGGAAAAAGTTCTCCGGTACCCACCACCATTTAGCCAGGATATTCAATAGCTGGCTGAATGGGGAGCAGCAAATCCCTGAGTGGTTTATCGAGGGGCGAGCCATGCTCCTCCTCAAGACTGGAGATTTGTCCAACCCAAAGAATTACAGACCAATTACCTGCCTGAATGCATGTTACAAGTTAATCACACGCATCTTGTACATACGAGTACTCCTAGTAGTTGATCCGATTCACCAACGGATTTTCGAGCAGCGTGGGTCGAAGAGAGGTGTCGCTGGCTGCAAGATGAACCTGTTGATAGATAGATCTATAACACAGGACTCTGTGTAGTACAAGCGGAATCTCTCTGTGGCCTGGATCGATTACCGAAAGCATTTGACACAACGTCACATGAGTTACTCGTGTACTTGCTCAAGTGCCTTTCGGTACCCGATTCGATAGTGAGATGCATAGAACAACTGATGCTGGTCTGGAAGACCCACGTTACTATAACATCAGGTAATGCGAAAGTCCAGACAGAGCCAGTCATCATAAGGAGAAGAGTATTCCAAGGGGACTCCCTTAGCCCTATCCTATTCTGCATCTCACTTTTGCCACTATCCGTTGAGCTCAGGAAAACCAGAGGATACAACTGCGGCCCACCCAGTTACCAGAGGCATATGGTCACCCACTTCTTCTATGTGGATGACCTCAAACTGCCTCTGGTGAAAGGGATATGGACCAATCCCTAGAGAACAGGATGGCCGTGGACTTCTGAGCTTGGAGTATCTCTATAACAAAATGGTTCTGAATAGTGCCTGCAAAGTCATCAGGAGTTCGGATATCCTCCTGCAAATGGTTAATCCATGAAGAGGCAGGGGTAGGAGCTTTTTTTTTCAGGGCAGCACGTCGAGCAGCCGATGAATTGTCTCTGATTTTCGACTCCGAGCGCAAGGCTCAGGACTCAGTTACTGAGCTAGAGCCTGCTCGGAGAAAGGCCCGCATCAAAGCTGCAGAAGTGAGAAAGCTCCTGCAGCTTCACATGGATAAGCCCATGCATTCGGTCCACTTCAAGACCATTGAAGACCGGGGCTCATTCAAAGAACTGACTTTTGCTTTTCTGAAGTCAGGCGGGCTCAAATCGAAAACAGAGGGGTTCATCATGGCATGCAAGGATGGGGTTTTCAACACTTCCGTCTACCGTAGCCGTGTCATGGGTATGGAGGTCCCTGACACAAGTTGCAGGGCCTGCCGCAGGGCGCCCGAGACAATTATGCACCTGCTGTCTTCTTGCACGGTGTATGCAGTCTCGGCCTATATCCAAAGACACAATGCGGCATTGCGAGTGCTTTATCATCACCTGAGGCACTCGTACGGAATGGACGAGACCCTAGTGCTGCCCTATGCTCCGGGGGATATTGAGTCCGTTGTGGAGAATGAGAGGTGCCGAATCTATTGGAACTTTTCATTCCCCACCCTTAGGCAAATACAAGCTAACAAGCCTGAAGTAGTCCTTCTCGACCATCAAACCAAAGCGATGTTCATGATCGAGTTTTCGGCGCCAGCCGAACCGAACATCGTTTTGAAGGAGGAGGAGAAACGGACTAAATATCGAGATCTTCTCTTCGAACTCCGCAGGCTCTATCCAGAACATTTTGTGGAATTGGTCATCCTGATAATCGGCTCCCTAGGAGGCACACGACACACGCCGCTCTCGGAAATACAGAAAATCCCAGCGTGCAGCGATAAAGAACACATTCTGACTGGTGGAATGCAGAAGGCCGTCATACTTGGATCATTGCGTTTACTCAGGACACGCGGTTCTTGGTCCCAGTGATTATTCACCCCACAGGCTGTGGGGAGTAGTCACTGGATTTCATCCAGCACGACTCTGCGTGGCGTCGGAGACCACAGGGTCGTGACTGGAATGATATAAATTCAAATAATAATGATAATAATAATGATGATAATAATAATAATATTAATAATAAGATGGCAGGAGGGCAAGTCTCTCAGAGGGTTGCCTATGGTGAGTAGCGACACCACCTTTCCGAACTAAGGGTGCAAAATCGGACTGGCAGCGAGAGCGCACCCAGAAGGAGAAATTCATTTCCCCTTTTATGTCAGCCGTGGGCCTGCTAGGTTAACCACCTGGCAGGTCCGATTACTCTGGTTTCCATAAACCGAGGACAGGGCCCCCACAACCGACCCCAGCCGGATAGGGGTCGAAGGCAAGGTGGTGGGGCCCAACAGGACGGACAGCCTGATGAAGACCGCGATGCGATGGAAATAGACGCTTCGAGTGGACAGATGATCTGAGGGACGACCTTCTGCATTGCTTCGAGAGCAGCGATTCACGGCGTAGGGGATACATGAGGCGGATGCATGCTTTGTGAATTGAGCAACACCCAGAGCATGGATCATTCACTGCTCAAAATCTGCGAGTTTATGTATCTCAGCTACGCGCTAGGCAATACGTGGGAGTCCGTTCTCGGCAGAAAGATGGTGTGGAGGAACAACAAGCTCCACCCATCCTGCCCGACAACGAGAAAAGGGACCGTGTGCTTCCTGAGGTGAACGAAATCAGGAATCGCAGGAGCCTACTCAACATTAAGGACGTTGGGCCTCAAGACCTTGCAAGGATGGATTAATCACTTCGAGGAACACTTCCGGAAGGGGCTGACATCTGGCACATCAACTGTGCCGTGTACGACGTCGTTCGGTCCTCTCTACCGGAGAGACCCATACAAACGGTCTCACCGACTGAGAGGGCCGATCGGCGTGTACAAAAGATGGAAGCCAAGATCCAGTCGGCGAGAAAACACACTGCCGTATCCAGTGTGTGATGGATTATGTGAGGGCCAACAGGCCATTCACGTCGAAGGTGCGACGGATGGCCAATACATTGCGTCGCACCCTTCACACACTCAATGAGGCAGTGCTATCCACCATCAAACAGCACTGTTTCGAAAGGATACGGATGTTAGTAGCTGCAAAACAGTCACTAAAGAGGCGAGCAAGAGGGCTGGCGGAAAATAAACAATTCCGCGAGAAGCCCTCTCGCTTATTTCAATCGCCTCCAAGTGTGGTTGACAATCCGCCGACTGCTGATCAGGTGGAAACCTCTTGGAAGAGTAAATATGAGGTGAGACATCCATTCGACAGAGATACTCCTGCCCTGGCGCAGTTCGGTACCTTCTGCGACAGAGACCAAGAGCCTGAGCCCGAATAACTGCGCCAACTGATGACCACTGAGGAGATTCAATAAGCCCTCAAAGGCTCCAAGAACTTAGCTGCTTCTGATCTCGACGGGATCAATAACTTTTGGTGGGAAAAGTTTTCCTCTACCCACCACCATTTAGCCAGGATATTCAATAGCTGGCTGAATGGGAAGCAGCAAATCACTGAGTAGTGTATCAAGGGGCGAACCGTGCTTCTCCCCAAGACTGAAGATTTGTCCAATCCAAAGAATAACAGACCAATTATCTACCTGAATGCATGTTACAAGTTGCTCACACGCATCTTGTACATGCGAGTACTCCTAGTAGTTGATCCAGATTACCAGCGGATTTTTGAGCAGCGTGGGTCGAAGAGAGGTGTCGCTGGCTGCAAGGAGAACCTGTTGATAGATAGATCTATTACACAGGACTCCGTGCAGTACAAGCGGAATCTTCCTGTGGCCTGGATCGATTACCGAAAGTCATTTGACACAACGTCACATGAGTCACTCGTGTACTTGCTCAAGTGTCTTTCGGTACCTGATTCTATTGTGGAATGCATAAAACAACTGATGCTGGTCTGGAAGACTTGCTTTACCATAACATCAGGTGAGGCGAGAGTCCAAACAGAGCCAGTTTTTGTAAGGAGAGGAGTATACCAAGGGGACACCCTCAGCCCTCTCCTATTCTGCATCTAACTTCTGCCACTATTTGTTGAGCTCAGGAGAACCAGGGGATACAACTGCGGCCTACCCAGTCACTAGAGGCATAAGGTCACTCACTTATTCCATGTGTATGACCTCGAACCTTATGCCTCTGGTGAGAGGAATATGGACCAATTCCTCAGGGTGATGCGGGAGTATACTCAGGCAATTGGAATGGAATTCGGAATGGACAAATGTGCACTGGTTCATCTCAAGAGAGGACGATGCGAGAACTACGACAAGGACGCGCAGCTCGTGGACGAAAGCATCCTACACCACCTGGATGCCGGAGAGACGTACACCTACCTGGGAGTAGAGGAAACTCACATCCAGGAGGCACAACGGGTGAAAGACGCTCTCCGCAGCAAGTATCGGCAGCGGCTCCGACAGATCTGGTTATCAGAACTGTCGAGGAAGAACAAAGTCGCTGCCACTAACATGCTTGCTGATCCGATCCTACTTCACTCATTTGGAGTTATAAAGTGGACTCAAGTCGAGCTGCGACAACTCGACGTAAGTACTCGCAAGATGATGCATCTACATAGGAGTCTGCATTCGAATTTGTCCGTTCCATGGTTATACATACCTAGAGACCAGGGTAGCCATGGACTCTTGAGCTTGGAGTATCTCCATAACAGAATGGTGCTGGATGGCGCCTGCAAAGTCATCAGGAGTTCGGATCCCCTCCTGCAAATGGTTAAAACCCATGAAGAGGCAGGAGTAGGAGCTTTTCTTTTTGAGCAGCACGTCGAGCATTCGATGAATTGTCTCTGATTTTCGACCCCGAGCGCGAGGCTCAGGACTCAGTTACTGAGCTAGAGCCTGCTCGGAGGATGGCCCGCATCAAAGCTGCAGAAGTTAGAGAGCACCTGCAGCTTCACATGGATAAGCCCATGCATTCGGTCTACTTCAAGACCTTGGCTTGCTGTTGTCTTCTTGCACTGTGTATGCAGTCTCGGCCTATATCCATAGACACAATGCGGCATTGCGAGTGCTCTACTACTATTTTAGGCACTCGTACGGAATAGACGAGACCCCAGTGCTGCTCTATGCTCCGTGGGATATTGAGTCCGTTGTGAAGAATGAGAGGTGCCGAATTTATTGGAACTTCTCATTTCCCACCCTCAGGCGAATACAAGCTAACAAGCCTGATGTAGTTCTCCTCGACCATCAAACCAAAGCGATGTTCGTGATCGAGTTCTCGTTGCCAGCCGAACCGAACATCGTTTTGAAGGAGTAGGAAAAACCGACTGACTATCGAGATCTGCTCTTCGAACTACGCCGGCTCTATCCAGATCATTCTTTGGAATTGGTCATCCTGATAATCGGCTCCCTAGGAGGCACACGACACATGCTGCTCTCGGAGATCCAGAAAATCCTAGCTTGCCGTGATAACGCACACATCCTGGCTGGTGGAATGCAGAAGGCCCTCATACTAGGATCATTGCGTCTGCTCAGGGCTCACGGTACTTGGTCCCAGTGATTATTCACCTCACAGGCTGTGAGGAGTAGTCACTGGATTTTATCCAGCACGACTCTGCGTGACGTCGAAGACCGCAGGGTCGTGACTGGAATTATATGAACTCAAATCATGATAATAATGATGATAATAACGATAATAATAATAATAAACGGTTTCATTCATGAGAATGAGAAGGCAAGGTGTCACTTTACAGTGTTTTTTAACTTTGCCTCAAAAATGAGTGAAGATAAAAAAAAAGTGATATAGGTAAATATGAGAAAGTGAGTAGAAATTGAAATGAGGAAAGTAGTAGAGCCCAACTTGGAACTAGTCCTACTCAAATCAAATAGTTACTTTAAT
Source organism: Phaedon cochleariae (assembly GCA_918026855.4). Taxonomy (NCBI): domain Eukaryota; kingdom Metazoa; phylum Arthropoda; class Insecta; order Coleoptera; family Chrysomelidae; genus Phaedon; species Phaedon cochleariae. The sequence goes on along the minus strand of OU896719.1, from coordinate 14,519,545 downwards.
GTGTACAGTATGATATGAGCATTGAAACAATTTCTTTTCAATTATCGCCATCACATATAAACATATTGTCTCAAAGCTAAATCATAGATGATATTCATCAACAACAATGTATATATACACTTATGATGTACACATGCGTATATATACATATGAAGGAATAACGTAAATTTTTCCCAATATTTGCTGAATCCTCTTAATTTTCTTTTGAAGACACGAATGACAATACTTTTTTATTTTTATGACAATCGTTATGCCAAAGAACTTCAAAAAACCTGACAAGATAATTCGCTCTCGAATTATCAGACCACAATCCTATTTGGTTGACTTGAATCTTCAAACGATATTGCTAAATCAAGAATAAAATCAACTATTATTCCATATGATTTTTTCATCTACTGCTACCAACGATTTCAACAAATCATCAAATTTTGCATTCAACAACCAGCATTGCCTGCGAAGCGTCCGGCTTCCAATAGATTGAGATATAGTGCAAAGCGTCCTGCTTTGAACACCCAATATTACCTGCAAAGCGTCCCGCTTCCAACAGGTCGAAATTAAATAGTGCAAAATGTCCCGCTTTCAACACCCAATATCACCTGCTGTGAAGCTTCCCGCTTCCAACAGATCGAAATAATATAGTGCAAAGCTTTTCGCTTTGAACACCCAATATTACCTGTGAAGCGTCCCGCTTCCAACAGATCAAAATATATTAGTGCAAATCAAGACGCACACTCAACTTTACTCAACGTTAAATAGACATAGTCATCATTATTTATGCAGAAAGCATACTTCATAATGTGAAAAACTGTGAAATTTCACACTGGCAAACTACAATATTCCAAATGAGGAACGTACTCTACCTGACTATTTTTCTGAGAATTCACCTGGCCAAATTCTGATCATGTCTTCGGTAACAACTCTTTTCCTGTTCTTCTCGTTATATCAGAAAGATCCTTCGAATATTTGGCATGTCCTCTCATACGCTGGTATGCCAGAATTCGATCTTGTTCTAACCGGTGAGGAACATCAATTGTCGGAACGGAACTTGTTGAAATTTTTATAATAGGTGAATCCCCATTCACCCCTGTTAACAGATATATAGAAGTGAAACCTGTGGTCTTTTGCTTGTTAGAATTCAGTACCGTCTGCAGTTGAGAAATTACATTCGGCCATTCTGATTTATTATCTATTTCAGTTCTGAGTAGATTCAGAACAATGGCGACGTATCTCTCTACTTGTCCATCTCCTTGGGGTGCGCTTTTCGCAATCAAATGTAGATTTATTCCTTGTTCTGATAACATTAATCTGACTGATTTATCAGTGGAATTGGTTCCTTTATCGCAGTTCAAAGTTTTTGTAATTGAGAACATGTTCAAATATAATTTTGAAACATTACATGTTTCTTGGCCTAGATATTCAATTTGAGTTTCTAAAAAATTACATTTTTCTATATTCAAGGAGAATCGCGCTTTGTAGAGAGCAGCTAAGACGCGATCTAGTTTATCTAATCCTTCAGGTATAGTTTTAGATGGTATGAGAATATCGTCTAAGTAAATCAATGCATCTTTATCTTTCAACTTACCTAATGCATTACATATAGATCGCTGAAAAACAGCTGGAGCGTTTGACAAACCAAACGGAACACGCAAATATTCAAAATGACCATCGGGTGTCACGAATGCGGTTTTCCCGATTGAATCATCAGCGACAGGTATCTGATGAAAACCAGATGCCATATCCAATGTGGTGAAGAATTTGTTTCGACCTAAATTATCCAGCTGGTCTTGTATGAGTGGGAGCGGGTACCGATCTTTGATTGTGATTTCATTTAGAGCTCTGTAATCTATACATAAATGCCTTGTGCCATCTTTTCTGTGGACTAATAAAATTGGACTAGCATATGGAGAGCTGCTCTCACGGATTATATCATCAGCCAACAAATCTTTGATAATATTTTTTACTTTCTTTCTTTCACATAAAGCCATTCGATAAGGATGATAGGCTATTATTTTATCCTCTCCCAGTTCAATACTGAGTTTAGCTATTGTTATCGCAGTTACAGAATCTCCTGATGTAATATCAGCAGAATATTTGGCAAAGACTCAAAAAAATTTCCAAATGGATACCTTTCAATGGAGACTCCATTGTTCCAGGTGGAATGATGATATCATTGATTGATTTGGAAAAAACATCACGATAATCGCTCAAGAATAATCGGGTTCCCCTATAGTCTGTGAAAATCTCTACACCTTTATAAGTGAGTAGGTCTCTTCTTAGAATAACATCTGAAATTATACATAAAGAATCCACTACATAGAAACAAATGGTGAAGGCTATCCAATCTCTCTCTTTGTTTAGAGTGGTTTTGAAATTCGCAAATGTTGAACTATTACCTATTCCTTTCAACACAATGAAAGCAGGTTGAAGATTACAATGCAGTACATTTGCATTCTTGTCCGACAACAAACTGTATTCAGCACCTGTATCAACTAAATGAGTCACTGTTATATCTTGTATTCTGAATTCGGTACAAAAATCTGTATTCAAGTTGATGCAAAAATAATCAATTCGAGAGTTGGTTGGTTGTTCTCGTTTTTTAATAAAACAATTATCGACTTCATGTCCAATTTTCTTGCAATAAGTGCACAGTGTTTTAGTATCATTATGGATACGAACATCCTTATTTCCTGCGTTATCCCCGGCAGAATGTCCTTCACGAATCTTATTAGAACAGCTCCGGTGAATGTGCCCTGGCTCATTACAGTGATAACATAACTTCGACTCATCTCGTGATTCAAGTGGGTAACTCCTTTTGAATCTTTTATTTTGAAAATTTCAGGGAGCATTCATCTTGTAATTCCTCAACAAAACTAATGAATCACTCACTGAATCAACTTTACTATTGAATGCAGCCGTTTTCACGTGAATGTCATCTTCCGAGTCGGGATCAAAAGTCGGAATAAAAACTGTTAGATCATAATAACATTGATCCGCTTCTAAATATATATTACTATCCACTTTATTGACTAAGCTGGATCTCGACTCAATGAACAAAACGTGTGTTTTGACTCAATTAATTTTATTCTGACTAAAGTTTCTTTTTCCTATCTGACATCTATCACATTCTATTTTCTACCATGTGTAGAGTATAAATGGACATAATAATCAGAATGAATATGAAAAATTGCACAACACAATGTGACCAACATATAAAACAACTGTTGAAATTATATGTTAACACCTCCCCTTGTTGGGCACATCCTGTGAGATGAATTGCAATCTAAATCGATGAACAGTGCCATATGACACTCAATTGAAACAACTTATGCTAACACGGATGAATGAATTAACAAATATCATAGATTACTTAAGCCCTAAGCTTTGACATCATTATCTGGTCATCTTAGAGTTCAAGACTTTGGTGAAAATGTCTGCAGGATTTGCCTTGGAATTTACATATTTTAGCATGATGACTTCATTCCTGATGAGTTCTTGAACGTGGTGATACTTGACATCAATGTGTTTGGACCTCTCACAATGTTGTTCTCAGCAACTGCAATGGCACCCTAGTTGTCCACATGAATGTTGATGGGTTCTGCAAGTGAATGTTCGAACCCAATGTCAAGAAGTATCCCACAGATCCAAGTGACTTCTCTTGACACATCACTCAGAGCAATGTATTCTGTCTCCACGGTAGATAGACTCATAAAAGTTTGTTTCTCACTGCGCCAGCTGACTACTCCACTAGCTAAGGAGAGACAGAACCCAGTAACAGATTTTCTGTCATACCTTTCATTAGCCCAGTCTGCATCCACATGAACTTCCAGTTGTTGTCCACCTCTCTTTCAGACCAATTTCAAATTTTCGGTCCCTTTCAAATATATGTATAGATATTTCACTTCATTCCAGTCTCTTCTTCAGGGATTCTGGTTCTTTTGACATAGTTTGTTCACAGCATAAGCTATGTCAGGTCTCGATTTGTTGGCAAGATGCAGCAGGGACCCTGTTCCTTGTCTGTATATTTTTGGGTCGAAAAGACACATTTCATGCTGATCTTCTTGGCTCTGTGATGATGGAAGTTGGACGGTAACTTCTGTTGCCCTCTCCAAGTTGAAATGTTGCCGTTTTTTTTTATATATATAGTGTCTGGTCTAGATATACAGCACCTTCTTGATCTCTTGAGATTCTTATCGAGAGAATGTTTTTCACCGGTCCTAAATCCTTGACAAAGTGAACTTCACCAGACCTTCTCTTGAAACCACTAATGGCTGCTTTGGTTCCAGTAATATGAGAGTCATCCACATAGACTCCTACTATGAGAATTTTATCTTCTGATATGTACAGACATGGATCGTGTTTGGATCTTCTCAACTCCATGCCTTCCATAGTTTTATTTAGGTCTTCATTCCAATCCTTGCCGGACTAATATAGACCATAGATGCTTCTTCTGAGTTTGCACACGTAGAGATAAGGTTCTTTCAATTCAAAACCTGGGAGTTGCTCTATATACATTTCTTCCTCAAGCTTGCTGTTCAAGTAAGCTGCATCAATATCTACATGATGAATTTCCCAATTTCTTCCAGCGGCAACAGCGAGTATACACCTGAGTGTAGATCTCTTGATCACTGGGGAATATGTATCGAAAAAATCATCTCCTTCCATCTGAGTGAATCTTTATGCCACCAATCTTGCTTTTTGATTTGGAATATGTCCAGCACTGTCATATTTGATTTTGTATATCCATTTGCAACTAACAACATTTTTGTTGGTTGGGCGTTCAACAATGTCCCACGCATTTATTTCATGGAATTTCTGAAGCTCTTGGTGCATGGATTGTTCCCAATGCTTCCCTTTTGGACCACTTACTGCTTTTCTTGGATCTCTAGTTAGGTTATATGTTGTAACAGTGCAGCATATTCCATCACACACATGTTTATCCTTACATTGTCTTGTTGATCTTCTCGATGGTAGTGTTGTTGATGATGAATCTTGATTTTCGTCTTGTTCTTGATTAACAGGATTTTCCATATCTTCTTCTCTAGGAATTGTTACAGTTTCTAAGAAAGCGCCGACACCTTGACTGTTGTATTCACAGTCAGTTGCATCTTCATCGTCCGAATCGGGTCCCGAGTCTTCTGAGAAAGCGTCCAAGCGAGCGCTGCTGTCATCCTTCTGTTGTTCTGTAGTTTTCACCTGCTTGAAAGGAAACGATTCCTCGAAGAATTTCACATCCCTTGCGATAGTCATCTTCTTCTTCCCGATCTTGTATAATTTGAAACCTTTCCTTCCATGTTCCAGGCCAATAAACACACACTTGGTTCCTCGCGCTTCAAGTTTGTTGTTTCGAGTTACCACAGTTCATGCTTCACAGCCGAATACTCTGATACACTCTGGGTCATTGAGTCTCATTTCCTTTTCCCTCCACCATTCCAATGGGGCATTTCCTCCTATTACTGTGATGCAACATCTGTTTCTCAAATGCATACACTATTGCTTTGGCCCGAAAACAGGGTGACAGGCCTGATCTGATGAGCATGCACCTCACCATATTCAGCAAAGTAAGGTTGAGGCGTTCTGCCCTGCCATTCTGCTGTGGTATTCCAGGGATGGGAAAACGGTGCTCTATCCCCTTCTCTTCCATAAAAGTCTCCATTTCTTTTGAAATATATTCTCCTCCGTTGTCTGACATCAATATCTTGAGTTTCTTTTCATGTTTTCTTTCATTTTTAGTTCGATAGATTTTGAACTCACTTGCAGCTTCACTTTCCTTCTTGATGGGCTTCACTTCAGCATATCTTGAATAATCTTCTAAGAATGTTGAGACGTATCTAGATATTCCTATTGATTCATCAGGTAGTGGTCCCATGATGTCAGAGTGAACTAATTCTAGCACATCTGAGGCATGAGATTCACTTGTCTTGAATGGTAGTCTCTGTAGTTTCCCTTTTAGACATATATCACACTCTGGCATTGGTTGTTTCACTTCAAATATGTTAGGTAAGTCATTCAGGTGTCCAAATCTGTCATGCCACAATTCGACTCTTGAGAGTTTGGCCGCAACAATTCTTTCTTCATGCTTCTGATTTGTTCTCATTCGTATCTTTCCACCATTCATCAAAAAATGTTCACACTTCAATTGATACATCTTCGCATTCTCGCTCCACCTTCCTCTTCCAGTCTCCTTTCTGAAATGAGAGTACAGTCGAGTTCTTGGATTGAATAAACTTTCTGCAGAGTTATTTGATAACCCCCACACTTCTTTGTAAGCTGTGCAATCAAAGTGCCGCTTCCAGTTACCTTCAGACAATTTCCACTGGCTGTCTTCACCTTTCTTCCGTAACTTTTATCTAGTTCTTGAATCAGTTCTTCATGAGGGGTTAAATAATCACTTGCTCCTCCATCAATAAGAATTGCATGGGACTCGGACTTTCTGATTAGAAAACTCATACATGCCATGAGAGCTTCCGACTTGACGGTTTTTATCGATGCTTTCTTTGCACTGCATTTCACCTTCATTGATTTTTCCTCTTTACTTTCACTGTCACTCTTCTTAGTTGAGCTTGAATCTGATTCGAACTCAGCAGATCTTGTAGTTTTCTTCCGATGTCTTGACTCCGAATGGTGCTTTCTATCTTCTATCTGATACTTCTTCTCTCCTTTCTTCTTGTAGTCTCTTTTTGAATCTTCTTCCTCCTCGAAATATGGGCACTCACGAGCTTTATGCCCAGGTTCTCTGCAAGAAAAGCATACAAATCTCTCCTCCTTCGAGAGATCACTTTTGTTAAAGCCTTTCCTGGAATCGTTCCTCCAACCTCCACTGTTCTCACGTAGCTCTCTCGAACCTCGAAACTAGAGCAGTGACTTCATCTTGACTCTTGTTCGTCTTGTTCGATGACTCGTAGCTTTCTCTCCTTGCATCCTCAGCCATTAATCTAGCCATAACTTCTTCCAAATCTATTTGTTCTCCTTGGTCTATGGTGGTAATTAGTTTTTCATACTTATCAAGCGGGAGACCACCAATAATGAATCTTGCTATAACTTTGTCATCGAAATCTGATTTTGTTGCTTTCAATCTTCTGTTTATGTTGAAGAATTTTCCGAAGTAATCTTCCATAGGTTTATCATCTTCTTTCTCAATAGATATAAGTTCGCGAAGCAGCAATGTTTGGTTTATGGGTCCTGCTTTGGTATACAGATTTTCAAGCTTGTTCCACATAAACTGTGCGACATTTATAGCGCCGACAAAGTTGATGGTCTTCGAACTCAATGTCAAAAGTATGATGGATATTGCTCTATCATTTTTCTTCACTTCATCAGCTAAGAATGTTTCTACCTCATCCGCATCGCCTTTTTGAAGATAACCTGGGGATACAGCGTTCCAGCAACCCCTTTGACGCAGTAGAGCTTCCGTGGTCAACGACCATGGAAAGTAGTTGTCCTTGTCCAGCTTCAAATATTTTCTTACTGCTTCGTCTTCTGCCATTATTACTTTTCTATCTTTTCTTTCTTTTTTCCTTGATTGCACTTGGTTTCGCTAAATCTAACTTTCTAACTTCACTCGTTCACTTTCTTTCTTTCTTTCTTCAGTCTTCAGCACTGTTAAGTCTCATAATCTGTTAGGTCATTATAACATTGATCTGCTTCGAAATGTATATTACTATCTACTTTATTGACTAAGCTGGATTTCGACTCAATGAACAAAACGAGTGTTTTGACTTTAATTATTTTATTTTGACTGAAGTTTTTTTTTCCTATCTGACATCTATCACATTTTTTTACTACCATGTGTAGAATATAGATGGACATTAAAATCAGAATGAGTATGAAAAATTGCACAACACAATGTGACCAACATATAAAACAACTGTTGAAATTAAATGTTAACAGAAACTATGGTGTTCACTATATTTTTGGACTGTCCAATATCTTTGCAAACTCTTTCACACTGAGTGATTCTTCTAGTGATTCTATTTCGCTTCTGATATGAAGAAATAACGTGAATCTTCCTCAATATTTGCTGAATACTCATTATTTTCTTCCGAAGACACGAATGACAATACTTTTTTATTTTTATGACAATCGTTCTGCCAACAAAACTGCAAAAAACATCTCCACACCAACCTCCTTCTGTTTCGCTGCCTATTTGATTCTCACATACACATATACACACACCAATACATGAAAAATCCAAAGGAAGGGAGAACTCTGACTCAATTACCATGGAAAAATGCTGTGGGCGTCACTGAAGAAACATGGCTTCAAGAAAAGAAATGTTGAGTTTTTTTTGAAGATCAAAATGGAACAATCTTTGAAGTGTGTAGGTAATGAATTATAAAATGTTGTGGCATTAAAAAATTCGAAAAATGTTGATTGTAGTTCCAGTAGTATGAATATTATATCTATTCTCGACGAAGGGAATACAAGGTGCGATAAAAATTAAGTCCAGATTGTCCCGGGATGGAGAAGAATATGTGATGAAAATCGCTATCTTCCAAAAAAAATAATATATTGTTCGTCTTTGTAGGAAACTGAAGAATGTATTGATACAGTAACACCTCATGAGATTCATACCAGGTAATATGAAAGATGTGGAAACTTCACGAACGATAAGAGTTCCACAAAATTCTTAAACACACGACATGTTTTGCTAACACAGTAGCTTCGTCAGGTGATATACTGGTACAATGAACAATTCACATTCGTCATGGATTTCCATCAAGTAACGGCCGAGTCAAATAAAAAAAAAAAATATGCAATAGGTTTGATGAAATGATTTCCATACTGATGAAGATAAAAACAGTGAGTCCTCGTGGGGCTTGAACGAGGTGATATGAGAGAGACTTCAGAATTGCCATATATTCGGAGATGAAATGAGTTCTGAATGTTAATTCGTGCATCTTTTTCACTAGTTCATTCATGAGAAATTTATAATATCTCACCTGCTGATTTGACGAATTCTGTTAACAAAAATTACTTGCCTAACTTATACTCACAATTATTGCTATTCTGATATTCTCACGTCGAGAAAATCCTAATTGCATACTGAATTGACTTTCATTCCAATATAAGATGTTTCTCTCATATTACCTCGTACAAGCCGTATGAGGACTTACTGTATTCATCTTCATTAGTATGAAAAACATCTTATCGAATCTATGGCAATTCTACAATCTCTTTTATATTTCCTCGTATGAACCTCATGAGAAAATACTGTATTTATACACAATTTTCGACAATAACCGACACAACATTTCATTTCCGGAATATAGCGATTTTCATCACATTTGAACATATTCTCCTTCATCCCGGGACAATCTGGACATCTTTTTTATCGCATCTTGTATATACATCTCCAAAACTGATTGAACATTGTATACTTCTGGACTCACAATCGTAATTTCTTGAATTTCATAAATTATCTTGACGGAATTGCATCATTTTGATCAAAAATGCGTACCTTCATTATATTATGACCATCGATTTGGGAAATTACAGAACCATCTCGAGGTCAGACACCAGACATCCTCATGACGAAGAACACCCCATTATTCCACTATTAACACAGAGAAGATTATGTTCCTTTTACTGAAGACAACGTTTTTCTTCATTCCATCATTCAGTATTTCTTGTATCTCTTTAAAGACTTCTCCAGAATATTCTGTGTTCGAACAGGATCATATATCCGACGACTATGATACATACAACGTTGATTCTTCGAAAAAAAAATTCAACTTCCAATATCATTCGATTTATCGTCACAAAAATGCACCGTTCCGAATGAATATTCATAACACGATTATCAAAGCTCTGAATATGAAAATTCTGAGAACGTTCCGAGAGAAAGCATCAATCAAGAGCAAAAAGGTGAAAAAAAAAAAATAATCTGTTCAAACGATGAAGTGACGACCACGATGCAATTCAACACTCATTCATTCATCACCCTGTAGCAATTTCATTTGGTATTTCAGAAGTATCATATTGTCACAACAAACTGTCAATAGATCAGGCTGATCATGTGTCGAAACCGATTTCAAATTGGTAAGAAAATTCGTGAGTTAATCTACTTTCAATTCAGGCTATATTTTGGACCACGACGTTATCAATGTTGACCAGTTTAGTTGTTTTCGAGACTGACCCCATTATGTTCAATGGTTACTTTACATGCAGTGTATTGTCATTATTTTTTCGAATTGATAAGGAATGATCATCATTATTATCATCACAGTCACCGGTAATATATACCACGGAAGATATCCCGCTATTCTCCTACATAAGAACCGAAATTTGAGAGTGGAATATTATTCCTCATTCAGAAAAAGGATGGAAGATTCGAGATTATTGGCATACAGACATTTTACCGCTCATTGTCAAAGACTCAGAGGTGACAGCTTTCATTGATCAACTCGGATCCACGGAAGCATAGAAACATATGTCAGATCCAAACAAGGACCAAACGCAGCAAGCCAAATGTACACTTCACGGACACCATTGTCATCAAGCGAATCGGATGAAATATCTGATATTTCACACCTCTAGCAGCCCAGATAGAACGAACAATTGATTTCATGGAAGATTCTCATTGGAGATCTGATCAAAATCAGAGTTTCTATAGATATTGAGAAGGAAAAGCAATTGAATAATAATCGATGATATTTTAGAGTACGAGAAATCAAGTTTCGTTAAAAATTAGTTTGATCATCCAGACAGGTGGAATTAGGACTATTTATTCATTTTTGGATTCCTAGGATTTCCAATTTGTTCAACCTAGAGCCTTCATTATGAATGTGGAGAAAATCAAAGTTCTCAGATATATTCAAATTATTTTTATTTTTCAGAAGTAGAGATTTCGTCTTTTGTATCCACTAATTGGGTTTCAAGGTTGCAGTTCGCTATGGATGAATTTCCGAAATTGTACAGCGTAACTGCCAAAATAATGAGATGACTAAAATAATGGTAATACTTCATCCTGTGCTGCTATAATGATGGATGATGATCTGAATTCTGTGTAAAATTCAAAATGAATTCTCATTATTTGATCTAGAGAAAATTGATTATTGGAAGCAATTTGTTCTATAATATCAATTCCACTATCGAAAGCTGAATCAGAAAGTGGCAGAGCAAGAGCTCTGAGGAAGGAACAGTTGAAAGATGCAAATTCATGAAAAAAGGGATGAATAAAATAACTGGGAATGACAGTATCTGTGGCAGTAGGTTTTGTGTTAACATGAAAGTTCAATTTGAAATAATGAATGTTTTCGTGATGAGTTGACCAAGGTGAGGTAGTTTGAGGTCACATCCTGTTTCAACAGTGAATTCAATGTTATGATGTAATGTATTGATATGAACTAAGAAATTTCACACGTCTGAGGCAAAGCCATCAAAAAGAAGAAGGCAATCATCATCATATCTGTAATAAAATACCAATTCAAAATCAGGAAGTGGATCATGTAGGAATTGTCTTCCCAAATCATTCATAAGAATTTCCGATGAAAGAATTGATTTTGAATGTTACACAAGATTCAGATAATCATTTATGTTATAACAGCAGAGGATAGAGAACTGCCATTGTTTGAATCTCCACATCATTTTGGCAGTAACACTGTTCAATTGAAGAAACTTTTGTCGAGTTTCAATTTCAATATTTCATTTGAAACTAACTCCAACCTCAAAACCTTATTACTAAACACCAAAGACAAAATCCCGACTTCAAGAATATATGAAGTCCATAAACCTAATTGAAATGAATGCAACTCCGTTCATGTCGGTCAAACTGGGCGATGTTTCCTAATTAGAGCCTCTGAACATAACAGATTGATGAATGATAAAAAGAAATAGAAGCTTTGATTATTTTGACACTAGCTCCTCTTGCGCAAACCATATAATTGAATCCCAATCCCAATTATACCTGTCTCAATTATCAAACCAATTCTGAACGTAGCTTGATTTTTCGTTCTTCAAAATGTCATTGATTTAATTCTTCGAATTCAATTTTGCATAATCTGATGAATTGAACGTGAGAAAATTTCTCAAAGTTTTTGATAATTTGTGATAATGTTGTCCATGATTATATAATGCTGATCTGGTTCCACTGAACTCTTTCCAGATCTGAACACGATTTGAATTCAGGAATGATATTGTGAAATTATATCATTTTGTGTCGAATAAGAGCCTGCGGCCGAAACAAGTTACAGTGCTCATCGACAAATATTTTTTGTGATCGACAGACTTTGAGACTTTCTTTGCTTCCTCTCCTGAAAGTCAATTGGACCGCTTTGACAAATATCGATAGTTTCTACGGTTTGTACAATATCTACACGAAATGTCCACCTGACGATGAGTTTCCTTATTTCGAAATACTCATTCAGCGATTGATGATCTCCACTTCGAATGAGATAACCGCAAATATGGAAATAAGCAGTCTCTAAGATCATTCAGGCAAGTGGGTTCCCTCAGTACAACTATCATCTCAACCTCAACAAAGGTGGCGTTATGAGATAGCTGACCAGAAGTTCAGTTCAATGGGTAATGAACGCAGAATTTTGAAACTGCGCGAATCAGTAGATCCATTCAACAAAAATGGTACGATAGCTTAATGTCAACTCCACACTATACAATTGAATTTATACTTATGGAGTTTGTGATGTATTGCTATTGATTATACATAAGGGCCCTTGAGGAAGAACAGTTCAACTGATCTTGCGCCTTTCAATCAGCACCATTTTGAATTTGTATTTCGTTTCGATGATTAGTCTACATTGTTCGTATCTGCTGGTTAATGGAGACACTTTTATTATTATCATTTTTATAATTATTGATTATCTCCAAAACTCATACTTTTAGATCTCGTTATGAAATCAAGTTCTCATATGATTTCTATAAGGGATTCAATGTGATTGTATTCGTAGAACATATTTCAAACTCGGAAATACCACAGTATTTCGATGGAAAATCCCAATCAGGATATGATTTCAAATGTATTTTCAAACAGTCTCCTTAACGAATTGGAATCAGGAGTTTATACTCATAGAATATATAAATAAGTGTCAATAAAAAGTCTTCGTGAGGAACTTCTCTTTCGAATGAATCATAAATGTATCTGCAAAGCCCATTTCACTCTCATGGATACCACGATGGTTCAATAATCAATTTTGATTTCGTACTTCATCATCTGCAGAACACTTCCTACTCTCATGGATACCACGCTATTTCCATAGGGAATTGAAATAAGGATCTGATCATTGATGTATATACAGAAGAGAGTTATTACCCATGAACTCTGTGAGCAACTGCTTATATATGTTTTTGTGGAAATCGGTTTATAGCTGCAGAGCAGAGGGTATACTCAGAGTTCCTGAGGAATTGTGATCAGGAACTGATTGTGAATGTATTCATAAAAACCAGCTCATAGTCATGGATCACATGGAAAACTGTTAATAGAAACTCATAATGGATGTGCCTGTAGAACACAGTTCAAACTATCAAATGCGACGGTGCTACAATGAGGATTTTCAAATAAGAACTAATGATTAGTGTATCGGCAAAACGGAGTTGACACCCATAGCTCTTGTGGAGGACTACAAATCATGAATCAAACTCCTATATCCTGAAATGTTTCAATTTGGAAACAGATTTGTGAATGTATCTGCTAATCATATTCCATCGACACAAGTTTTTAAGGAATTGCTATAATAAATGCCACAGTTTCCGAATAAGAAATTCTGATTCGTAACTGATTGATGCTGGGTAACTTTAAAACAGATGGGAGAATTCGTGTGGAAATGCTGAAAATAACTCATTATTCATGTATCTACAATACACGTTTCAAACACATGAATGCCATATTTCAATGAGGAAGCCCAAATTGAACTCTTTCATGAGTGTATCTGCCAAACAGAGGGTATATTCATGGAGTTTATGAAAAACCGCTATTATAGAAACTGAGCACAGTTCATACTCATAGTTAATTTGAATCTCAACTCACGGTGAGATCAAACTCATTATGAATGAATGTAGCAAAAGTCACGCGACTCTAACCGACTGAACCATTTATCATATTTTTTCAAGCAAATAGGCCGAATTTCGATATGAATTATCATGGAATATTTCCCAATATGATGTCAATTTTATGAAATACAAACTCGGAATCATTTTTGCGTTCGCTTCGAACCGATTCATGAACACTTGAACAGTTCAGCCGAGGAGGGTGATAATCAAATTACCATCGATGTGTTCCATTTTGAAGCAATTCGATACATTCCACATAATCGAATAACGTACCTAGACTCATTATTTTTATTTATTCGAAATATCGATGACATAATTTGAAATAATCCACCTAAGAACTAGCATCGCCTTCCAAGAATTGAATCATTAACTGATTCCTGGGGTAACAGAAATATTTGTTGATTTCAATGAATGTGTCATTGCATAATGACAAAAACAGTCATTGATATCATGAAAATGTACATAGAAAGCAAGTTCAACGAACTTGAATTGCACAAATTATCAGCACAAATATCGCATTCCAATAGGAGGTTCCTGTTGTCGTTATATTTCAAACCCAGTTGCGAACAGATATTGGGACTTTGGCATGATCGGTGAACCCACCTTGATCCATCATCTGAAAAAAAAAAAATGGAATAAGGTTTGATGAAACTATAGTGTACCTACAGGAGACTACTTCAGAGCCTTCTTATTCAAATAAGGAACTGCAAGAATTTTTCATCTTTCCTCAGCTTGATGACTAGGCCTTATACAGACACACTAGTTTTGAAATAAATTGCATTATATTATGGTCTCAATTATTGTGATGATTTGGCCACCATATTGAAAAATGTGTTCAAGATTCAGAAATATTTAATCATTCTCCTGGTTATCCAACGATCAATACCTTTCATCTCATGGGGAATTATTATGAATCAAATATCCCTAATGGAGATATGGTGGTTGTGTTAACGTATGATCTTATCGTGATTATATTTATTAAACTCAAATTATTTTCCACCTGATTGAACGATTTCAATCATATTCCGAAACTATAGATACGAAGTATATAATCAACGTCTGAACTATTTGATGAGCACATATTCCTCAAATGCCAATGTACTAGGCCATTTAGTGATTCCAATGCATGAGGGTGTTCAATGAAGAAACGTAGATAGTACCATTTCTATAAGTACTCCAAGATAAGTTCTTTCATTGAATCGACATTCTTTTTTTCACTCGAGAAAGACTTCATTGAATATTGTTTCAATGATTATCAGTCGATCTTGAATTTCTTGAATAAAAGTGAATGAACAACAGAGGTAACATCCCATTTTGTGTAATTCTTTCTCATCGCTTGGTGCGCACAAAACTGGATCTATCTAATGTTCGAAGAACATCGTGCGTACCTACCCAGGAAAGATGGTTTTTCCAAGTTAATATCCATTAAAGAAACCAAGGTCGTGAATAGCAGAAATGGCTTGTTTTCCATGGTCACTCTATCACAGAGTTTGACTATGTACGTAGGAGAACTACAGACCGGGTAAACGTTTATAGGGAGGAAGGAGATAAAGAAGAGACAAATGATATTAATCTCTTATTTTTAGTTGAACGAATAGGAATCTCCTTTTGTGTAGAATAATGCACCTGATGCATTGAATTTCAAGTGAAAGTGTTTTCTTAACAATCATTCGAACACTCAACATAATAAGCGGAGTTTATTGATGTCTCCACAACAAATGACTTGTCACCCTCTGCGTTTTTCGTAACACAATAACTCCCCACAATGATAATCATCTTATTACTGTCTGTATGTTAGTCGAGGAGATGAAACATTGGATTATTTGAGATTGTTCAAAATATTCTCTCCTCGTTTCTATTGAATAAAAATTTGGGTAGCATTCAAATAATATGTGAAGTAGGACGAATCAGATGATTTGCTTGAAAATGTAACTGCGTTGAGATATGTTTGCCATCAGTACGCCTGAAAATAAATCCAATAGCTTGTCAGTGACACTTTGTTCGAAAGAATATTTGAAGAGCAGAAATATAGATATATTGAAAAATATCCATTTTTTTTATGTTCAGTTTTCAGTAGTGAATGATGGATGGATGATTGGAATGATGGAAGCCCAAATAATCGAATGAAATGAATTATCATATTTTTCTTGCTGCAGTTTTTTTCACTCATTCATATTGTGATCTGTCTGAGTTGAAATGTTAGTTAACTAGAGCTTCAATCTTCAATGTAGTCAATCATCGGTAATTCGTTCTGATCATCTTCCAACAGCAACTCCTTATTGGGGAATATCATCAAAGGTACCGAATCGTCGATGACAGTCCCTTTCCATGACTCTATAAGAATATTGACTAGCAATCTGTCAGTATCAGTATAGAGATTTGAGCATTCAGCAAATATGTTGGACCTATAGTCTTAGTGAATGTGATATAATGTAATTTTTGCTTAGTTCTATATATTCAACTTGATCAACGTGAATGGGTTACAAAGATGGATTTCAAATTTTTTCATCTCTATAGCAATCAAATGTTGAATTCCGTACAATTCTCGAACTGGGGTTCCTGAATAGACGCCCCAGCATCATTGATTTGAATTGTACATTTGATTTTCTGCACCGAAGAGGTGAACTCAATCAATCGCAAATGAAAACTGAAAATTTTTGGAGTTGAGAACGGTAGGAGATTGAGGATAGAAAAAATGTCTATTGGTATATATTCATAGATTTTATTCCTTGATTCCCATGAATATTTGAGAACACACATTGATACCGCTGTCTGGTTTGGTTCCCAAGTATATTACTACAGCATAAGCAAGCTGACTTGCATTCGTGAGAACATGAACACTCTTTTCTCTCGATGTTCTATCGTAATCGTTCATTTGCCATCTGGGTATTTTAAAATTGGTCAAGATGCACAAATCACTCAACCAGGATGAAAAATGTTTCTAAATATCCTTCGGGATCTATTTATCACAACCTACTTTGGCTGCTCATGTTTTTTGGAAAGATTGATTCGTCTTATGAAACATCGGCCAAGAAAAGTATATGGCAGAGCCTGCCTCAAATACGAAGAGCTGGCACCGATTTTATGTGACTGCGAAGCTGTGAAATATTCACATAGGTATGTATCTGAAGATCAACCAGATATAGATATTTCAACTCCAGTCATAATTCTGCAAGACATTATACAAATTGGTGTTCCAGATTCAGATCGAATCAAATCTTATATAATCTGAGAAGAAGTTGTTGATATAGGAACAAACTCAAAGAAGATTCCTGTTTCGCTGATGAATAACATGGTATCAAATGATGGAAACTAAACATGACAATGGTAGGTTCAATATCAATTGATCATTGAAAATATCCTATAACTTATCTGTTTGCCAGAATCATCAGTCTGTCACTGAGAAGTGTCACACTATACGAAGTCTATCTTCGAATAATAATTTCCTTGCATTCTTGTTTTGAAAACAGGAGCAGATCTGATTCTGGAACATCTGAAGATAAGTAATAATACGATATTAATTCTCTCAATATCTATTTATCCATCTATTTTTTTTTCTCAAACATTTTCTGAAACAAAGTGCCACTGACAAACGACATGATTCTTCTCCTAGGAAATCTGATGAAGACATTTTCAAATGCAATGGCATTTCTGAGCAAATCATCTGATTTCACCTACTATACGAATATTGAAATGATACTTCCACTTTCATTCTATAGAAACAAGAAGAGAAAATTTCAAATGATCAAAAAAAAATTAACTATCCCAATCATTTAATTGTAGATGGCTCGTTTCATCACTCGACAGGCTCCGTTAGCACCTCTTTTCGTTGTCAATCTTGGAATATGTCGAAAACTCTTCAAACCAAAACTCGTTCGTCTCTAGGACAGCAGAGCTAAGGAATAATTTGCCAATGGAATCATTCCTATGGACTTATAGAGTCTAGAAATATAGCATCACCTACCTCCCCTTCCTATCCTACCTAGTTACGCACAATGTTCTTCGAACACCCCAATAAACTTAGCAGAACCACTTCAATATTTCGGATTTGCAATAGTACTATAATTTGTTACTAATTTATTACTAATTTATTACCATATTCGCAAATTTATTACCCTTCATAAAACAGAAAAAACCAACGGCTCTGCTAGCTTTACGTCAACCTAGCAGAACCATAGCTGAATTTTTGATATTTTGAAAATTTTAAATATACCATAATTTATAACTATTTTATTACTAACTTATAACTATAATCACGAATTCTTTACCCATCATTTCAAGGAAAAAATCGACGATTTGTCTATCTCGATCTCAACCTAGCAGAACCAAAACTCAAATCACATGTTTTTTGAAATTCTGTTGTATCATCGATAAGTTACTAATTTATTACTAATTTATTACCACATTCGCAGATTTCTAACACTTCATTCAACAGGAAAAACCAACGGCTCTGCTAGCTTGCTGTCAACCTAGCAGAGCCATAGCTAAACAATTATTATTTGGAAAACTTCAAATATACCATAATTTATTACTATTTTATTACTAACTTAAAACTATAATCACAAATTATTTACTCATCATTTCAAGGAAAAAAACGACGATTTGTCTATCTCGAACTCAACCTAGCAAAACCAAAACTCAAATCAAATGCTTTTTGAAATTCTGTTGTATCATCGATAAGTTACTAACTTATTACTAGTTTATTACCACATTCGCAGATTTTTAACACTTCATTCTACAGGAGAAACCAACGGCTCTGCTAGCTTGCTGTCAACCTAGCAGAGCCATAGCTAAACAATTATTATTTTGAAAACTTCAAATATACCATAATTTATTACTATTTTATTACGAACTTATAACTATAATCACGAATTGTTTACTCATCATTTCAAGAAAAAAAAACGACGATTTGTCTATCTCGAACTCAACCTAGCAAAACCAAAACTCAAATCACATGCTTTTTGAAATTCTGTTGTATCATCGATAAGTTACTAATTTATTACTAATTTATTACCACATTCGCAGATTTCTAACACTTCATTCAACAGGGAAAACCAACGGCTCTGCTAGCTTTATGTCAACCTAGCGGAACCATAGCTGAAAATTTGATATTTCGAAAATTTTAAATATACCAGGATTTATAACTATTTTATTACTAACATATAACTATAATCACGAATTTTTTACCCATCATTTCGACGAAAAAAAAAACGACGATTTGTCTATCTCGATCTCAACCTAGCAGAATAAAAACTCAAATCACATGTTTTTTGAAATTCTGTTGTATCATCGATGAGTTACTAATTTATTACTAATTTATTACCACATTCGCAGATTTCTAACACTTCATTCAACAGGGAAAACCAACGGCTCTGCTAGCTTGCTGTCAACCTAGCAGAGCCATAACTAAACAATTATTATTTTGAAAACTTCAAATATACCAAAATTTATTACCATTTTATTACTAACTTATAACTATAATCACGAATTGTTTACTCATCATTTCAAGGAAAAAAACGACGATTTGTCTATCTCGAACTCAACCTAGCAAAAGCAAAACTCAAATCAAATGCTTTTTGAAATTCTGTTGTATCATCGATAAGTTACTAATTTATTACTAGTTTATCACCACATTCGCAGATTTCCAACACTTCATTCAACAGGAGAAACCAACGACTCTGCAACTTGCTGTCAACCTAGCAGAGCCATAGCTAAACAATTATTATTTTGAAAACTCCAAATATTCCATAATTTATTACTATTTTATTACTAACTTATAACTATGATCATGAGTTTTTTACTCATCATTTCAAGGGAAAAAACGACGATTTGACTATCTAGATCTCAACCTAGCAGAACCAAAACTCAAATCACATGTTTTTTGAAATTCTGTTGTATCATCGATAGGTTACTAATTTATTACTAATTTATTACCACATTCGCAGATTTCTAACACTTCATTCAACAGGGAAAACCAACGGCTCTGCTAGCTTGCTGTCAACCTAGCAGAGCCATAGCTAAACAATTATTATTTGGAAAACTTCAAATATACCATAATTTATTACTATTTTATCACTAACTTGAAACTATAATCACAAATTATCTACTCATCATTTCAAGGAAAAAACCGACGATTTGTCTATCTCGAACTCAACCTAGCAAAACCAAAACTCAAATCAAATGCTTTTTGAAATTCTGTTGTATCATCGATAAGTTACTAATTTATTACTAGTTTATTACCACATTCGCAGATTTTCAACACTTCATTCAACAGGAGAAACCAACGGCTCTGCTAGCTTGCTGTCAACCTAGCAGAGCCATAGCTAAACAATTATTATTTTGAAAACTTCAAATATACCATAATTTATTACTATTTTATTACGAACTTTTAACTATAATCACGAATTGTTAACTCATCATTTCAAGAAAAAAAAAAACGACGATTTGTCTATCTCGAACTCAACCTAGCAAAACCAAAACTCAAATCACATGCTTTTTGAAATTCTGTTGTATCATCGATAAGTTACTAATTTATTACTAATTTATTACCACATTCGCAGATTTCTAACACTTCATTCAACAGGGAAAACCAACGGCTCTGCTAGCTTTATGTCAACCTAGCGGAACCATAGCTGAAAATTTGATATTTCAAAAATTTTAAATATACCAGGATTTATAACTATTTTATTACTAACATATAACTATAATCACGAATTTTTTACCCATCATTTCGAGGAAAAAAACGACGATTTGTCTATCTCGATCTCAACCTAGCAGAATAAAAACTCAAATCACATGTTTTTTGAAATTCTGTTGTATCATTGATGAGTTACTAATTTATTACTAATTTATTACCACATTCGCAGATTTCTAACACTTCATTCAACAAGGAAAACCAACGGCTCTGCTAGCTTTATGTCAACCTAGCGAAACCATAGCTCAAAATTTGATATTTCGAAAATTTCAAATATACCAGGATTTATAACTATTTTATTACTAACATATAACTATAATCACGAATTTTTTACCCATCATTTCGAGGAAAATAACGACGATTTGTCTATCTCGATCTCAACCTAGCAGAATAAAAACTCAAATCACATGTTTTTTGAAATTCTGTTGTATCATCGATGAGTTACTAATTTATTACTAATTTATTACCACATTCGCAGATTTCTAACACTTCATTCAACAGGAAAAACCAACGGCTCTGCTAGCTTGCTGTCAACCTAGCAGAGCCATAACTAAACAATTATTATTTTGAAAACTTCAAATATACCAAAATTTATTACTATTTTATTACTAACTTATAACTATAATCACGAATTGTTTACTCATCATTTCAAGGAAAAAAACGACGATTTGTCTATCTCGAACTCAACCTAGCAAAAGCAAAACTCAAATCACATGCTTTTCGAAATTCTGTTGTATTGTCACGACCCATGGCTACAGGGTGGTGACTCGGGGGTGAACTCGCTTGGGAGGCCGAGAAATCAAAACAGTTGTTCGTTATAAAGCTACAGTTTATTGAAAGAAATCAGTTTCATTAGTGATTTAAACAAACGAGATTCAATGCAAACGTACATACATCAGACTTCGCAATGAAAAGAAACATTTAATAGTTTGACAAAATAACGATTGTGACAGTAGTACTTACAAAATAATCTCTAGCAGGTGCAGGGGATGAACCATAGTGAAGGTTAGCTGATCAGATCCAAACTGATGCCTTGCCTTATCGGCTGTTCGATATTTATTTAGAATATTTTGATGTAGTCAGCGTTTTACTCCATATGCGGGTATTTCATTCCGGTTGAATGAGCTGCCAACGTGAGTGAAACATTATACACGTTTCCTTTAATCGAATGTTATACGATAAAATGAATAATGAACTTTTATTAATGAATCTTGAATCAATATAATTTTGAATAGTGGCTATGAATATTTTTGGTTCCTATCGTGACATCCCTGGCACCTCCAAGAACTGGCCCCACAGCTCGAACTGAGATTACTGAAGACAACAAATAATCATCTGAAAAATTGGGCCATTTAAAGAAGATATCCATATATACTTATATCATCCTGAAATTCAATCTATCCACTACTAGATATGATATCGTTAGCTATAAACAAAAAAAAATAATAATAATTTTCACCCAACCCAATATATTTCCTCGAAGGAAAATCGAAATGAACATATAGAATCATTATAGTAATCCTACCGATAGGTGTGAAAAAGTTGAACAAAAAAAAAAAATACGCTTAAATCAGTCACAAAAATAATAATATTACAAAAAAATCGTTTGTCTACTGGAAGGGTTAAATCAACATACCCTACTTATTGAATGAACCTACATTATCGAAATCTGCCCTAAAGAAAAAATGAAGTATCCATCATGTAAATCCTGACCTATCCAAAAAGAAAAAACACAGAAAGTCGAAGCTATAAGTTTATACACTGACCCAATTATCTGGTTTATTTCGGAATCACCTTCTGAGTCCGACACTGTCTTATTTGCAATAACACAGAAAGTCAAATTTATAAGTTTATACACTGACCCACTTTGGTTCATTTCAGAATCACCTCCTAAGTCCGACACTGTCTGATTTGCAATAATAAAAAAGTCATTTCGGAATCACCTCCTGAGTCCGACACTGCTTTATTCGCAAGAGTTCTCGCCTCGGTACTTGCGAGTGTGGGTGGCAGACTCTGCATTCTTCCCGACTTCGAATTCAGGAATTGCTGCGTATGCAAGTGACAGGTGATGAAACCATATATCGCACGGCTGTCTTCCATATTTGAATTGTTTGTTGTAGTGACCTTTATACGCAACCTCCATATTACGTGGGTAAGCTGAGTTTGTCGTCTCGCTTATCATGGTAGTGAGTTCCTACTGGCTTCGGTGAACTCAATATTTCTGTGTGACAACTATTTTATGGTTGTTTATTAGTACTATTACCCCAGGTTGGTGGTTAGTTCTGCATATTATACCATCCTTGACTGTTTGCCGAGTTGAACAGTCATGTCGTGAGTTTTCGGCGTATGGTAGGTTGCCGTGTTAACCTCTCCATTCAATATTTCAATGTTATCGCCGTCATTTCATGGTGATCCTTTCTTACTCAGACGTGGAGGTGTTTGCTGTTGCATGGACCAATTATTTGTGCATCTCGTTGGTATCGGGACGTACGAGATTGGGGTGTCTGCAAGGGTAGCTGCTACAATGATGATTGAACCAACAAGCAACCATGCTCTCTAGCTGTCAACGTGTGTAGATACAGCAGACCAATTATATGTGCATCTCGTTGGTATAGGGACGTGCGAGGTAAACTGGGTAGTGGATACCGAATGGGGTGTCTCCAAGGGTGGCTGCACAATGATGATTGCCCTCGTGATTGCCCTCTACTGAGACTAGTACCGTACCATCAAACAACCATGATTTTCAACTGTCAACGTGTGTAGGAAGTAGCAGGAATCTGTCCAGTTACAGTGCTCCAGGAACTAGGTGACTGTTGCTCATCCATCACCCCTGATGATTCACGGTCGAGAATTATAGCACAGTGTCGTGTCATTCCAGTGTCTCCAGTGTCTCCAGTGTTTCCAGTGTTTCCAGTGTTCTCAGTGATTCGGATATATGTAACGAAAGAAAAAAAACCAGGTCAGTTCTTATTTTAACAGTTTGTTAAGATACAGTAAATCAACAGAACATCCTTTAACTAATCTAAGTACAATATTCACTTGTCCTATATTTTTTATAAGAATATGGACAACTTCCTCAACTCATAGAAGACAATATACAATTACAATGGTATTAGTTCGATTACCCCGTATTTGCCATGATATATGTTTTTTTCTGATCAATACTTCACTAACATCTTCTCCCTTCCCACCTGAATTCAACATCAACATTTTATTTTTTCCTCGAGTTTTTCCTCTACAACATTCCCAAATATTTGTAATACTCAGTGACCCCTAAAAATTATCTATTCATGTTCCACAACAAATTAACACAAATTAACACCTGTACTGCGCACTTTATCATTACACAAAATATATGTATCTTTTTCCCAATTTAAGTATTCAACTCAGTATTCTTCAATCTTTCGATATCCATAACTCTGTGGAAGCGCTTCCATACCTAAAATTTACCAAGTGATTCATTTGATATCAAGCCTCAATATCAACTTAAATAACCTAGCAAAAATTGGCTGTTATTATCGATTAATATAACCTTGTTTCAAATGTTAACTATTTCAACGCGCGTACTTCAATAAAAATTTCTCTCATAATCTTTTAATACATGGCCTTTTCAATTTCTTCAATTATTCGCTTTCATACTCGTCTTTATCTCTATCATCTATCACACTATGCAAGGAACATCTAATACTTTGTCCCGGAGGTATATACAATGATCCTGTACCAACCTCCAATGTATAACTTCTTTTACAGTTCGTATTATCTGGCGAGGGGATTTCTGTCGGTATTTGAGGAATATTCTTAAGAGGGATGTTTCTTTGGGAAGGGGAGGGTTTTTCTGTCGCATCTCTATTATTATTCTTCTTTCTCTTCATCAGTAATAATAAACATTTTACTGATATATACGCCATAAATATACCAAATGCCGCACAAACTAATCCTAAAAGAATGTCATGTTGAATCAAAGTTCCATTTTCCGCTCTCACTAGATTTGCTAGGTTTGGTACTAACGCTAAATTTTGCCTTCGGAATATGATATACCCTAATATTATTGATAAAATGGAGTTCCAAATCAAAAATAACGTGTCATTTTTATGGCTATAACTACTAGGATAAATGTAACTAACTCTTTCCCTAACACTGTCTATTATTTCTTTGATATCGTCACCTGCAGATGTCAGATTCAAATGCGGGACCGTTAATGTTCAGTTTCGATTTAATCCTTCCGAAAAATTTAAATATCGTGGATGATTCAGCCTGTTTGGATTTAATATAAATGATTTCAAGTTTGACCATGCCGCTGGTATCATATGTGTTGCAACTATCTCACTTTGTTGATCACGCATGCACGGAAATCTTTTTGGTATAATCTCATCCTTTTCTATCACTAATCTGCAGTTGCAAGGTACATTGATTTTTGTGGATCCTGGAAAGTTATATGCTTCTTGAGGAAGTTCGAATGTTTTTTGTGAACAATTAATTTTTGTTATTGGCTTTGGGTGTGTTAGAACGTATACTTCCTCTAAAATTTCTTGAATTATTGTGGTGGTCGATTTGTGACATTGCATTGGACAGTGATGACTCAACTCATCCACACTTGCGCCCTTGTAAAGTTTAATAGCGCAAGCTGGACCTTTTATTGAATCAGCAGAAAATCTTGGAATGTAACATAACTTATCATGATAAGGTTTGCAATGTCTCAAATTGGACCCTGAAATCTGTCGTATACTATTCTTAGTTTCTGACAGTTTTGAACTTTTTGATGCGGCTAGAAATATAGTTTCATGTGTTATTGTACAAGTTTGGTTTTCCCATGCAAATGGAGTAGTAATTAACTCGAAAATTTCCCATGTTACCGATTCTTCAGAAATAGGAATTCTGACATGAATGAAAATTTTGTTTTCATTGAAAGAACAATCGCTAAGTGGTAACTGATAATATTCAGAAATTTCAGAGGTAGGTATTGCTAGGGTTTGTCCGAAAGGTTTCAGCTCATTCTTTAATTTGTTCAAGTCATGTGCTAGAACTTTGGGGTTGAAGATAGCTATGGGAGTTTGGTGTTGCCTACAAGAATTTATGATGCCTTGTCTTCGCATGGCCCTTGTCATTTTCACCTGATTTTTCAAGTTCATGAACTGCTGATGTAACACTGATATGACTATATTACTGTGTTCGTCATCATTTCTTTGTATTTGTGATTTCAGATCATTTGCGAATACCTCTAAGATGTGTATTCTACTTTCCGTTATTTTCATATTATTCGACATTATTGTGTCATATTTAGTGAACATTTCTGAATCTTTTGAAATTTTTATGAATGATTGTGATAGTCCATCGTTAAGTTTACTTATTTGTTGCTCAATGTTGTTTTCATTTGAAATCATGCTTTCTAATTTCCGTTGAGTGGCAACGCCACAACACCAAGATAAACCCTCGCCTAGGAAATCTAGTGATCTCTTGTCACGAAAAACTGACGTTTGTGCCGTTGTGAAATTTCTCAAATATTGGATACTCCAACTACGGTGTAGATTTTTGAACTCTGATTCAAATGCATTTCGTAACAGATCCAACTTCTCTTACAATACACATTCGGAGTTAGCTTTAGTTTTATTATTTATGCAGTTGCGTTTAATTATCGTATCTTCACTATTATCTTCTTCCTCTGACCATTGGGCTTCATATATTAATGGCAATGTTGCTTCGTATGTTATAGTGGTCGGTAATGGTTTCCAAAATGCTCCAGCTGTTACTTCTAAAGCGTGAGGAACCATTTGAAATTTGGCCACCGGAATGCATGAAAGCAACCTATATGATACAAAAATTGCGTATGATGAAAACGTTATTGCTTAACTAAGTGAGCACAATCAATACTTCTATCTCCTAGATTAACTCTTGAAACAAAAAATATGTATTTATATGTATATATATATATATGTATCTACATTCCTAACATATACGAAAATGATTCCAAGTAGTGTATAATTATTAGTCTAGTCAAATATCGTCGTTAATCTTCGTCGGCCACTGGTACGACTTCCGGTGTCCACGGATCATTGTAAGGGAGAATTCTGCTTACGTGAACTACTTCTTTTTTTGATTTATTCGTGGGGCCTTTTTGAATTTCATAGTCGACTTCTCCGATTTTCTTAGTTATGAAATATGGCCCAAACCACCTCAGTAGTAATTTTTCACTCCTTCCTACTTTCCTCACCGGAGTAAAAACCTTCACCTTGTCCCCTTCTTTGAACTCCAGATGTCTATGTTTTTCATCATATCGGATTTTGTCGGTTTTTTGTTTGTCATATAAATTTTCAATTGCCAAATTTCTAACCGCTAGTGCTTTTTCCCTTATTTCATTTGCATCTCTCGAATTGCCTGCTGTCATAAGATTCGCTTCAGTAGGAAGAATGGGTTTCCTGCCATAGACCAACATAAATGGGGAGAATTTGGTAGAATTTTGTCTAGCAGTATTGTACGCCCAAGTTATATGTGCTAGGTATTCGTCCCAGTCTGCCTGATTGGTATTCGTGAAAATTGCTAACATATCTGCTATAGTTTTGTTAAGCCTTTCAGTGAGCCCGTTGCATGCCGGATGGTATGCCGTTGTGTAGCGGTTGATGGTTCCCATGCTTTTCAGCAGCTCGCGAACCAATTCTGAACGAAAAGTTTGCCCATTATCACTCAAAATTTCCCGGGGTGCGCCATGTCTCGTTATGACTTTCTCAAGTAAAAACTTTGCTACAGGCCCGGCTTTACCTGATGGTAAAGCTTCGGTTTCCGCCCACCTCGTGGCATAATCCGTTGCTACCACAATCACGGTCTTTCCGTTTCTACTTCTTCGAAATGGTCCCAAAATGTCGATTCCGAGTTTTTCGAAAGGTGTTCCAACGGGAATAGGTTGTAATAGACCTACTGGTTTTCGGTGTTGTTGCCCTTTCCTTGCCTGACAGTCTTTGCAGCCCTTTACATACCTTTCTACGTCTCTCTGAAGGTTGGTCCAATAGTACCGGTCTTTTATTTTATGAGTCGTTTTCGTAATTCCGAGATGTCCCATAAGTGCCTCTGAATGATGACTATACAAGATTTCATTGACCAAATGTTTTGGTATTACTAACAAATTTGGTCTCCCTTCTATTGACGGATTTGCTTTATACAGGACGTTGTCGATTACTCTAACATTTTTTGCACGTTTCTTGGTTCCGATATTTAGGTCTAGATTGGTGGGATCTTTTATTGCTGTGATCAACTGCTTTAGTTCATCGTCTAAATTTTGTTCTTTTGCGAAATCGTCCGGTTGCAGCAAGAATGTGAGAATTTCTTCAGTGTTAACTTTATCCTGTTCAGGTTTCAGGACTGGATTTCGTGATAAGCAATCCGCGTCTTTATGTGCCACACCACTTTTATGTATAACTGTATAGTCAAATTCAGATAATTTTATTGACCACCTAACGAGTCGTCCTGTAGGGTCTTTCAAACTTCTGATCCAACATAAACTGTGGTGGTCGGTTACAATTTTGACGGGGCGACCGTATATTAGATGTCGGAGGTATCCCAAGGCCCAAATTGCTGCTAAACCCTCAATCTCGGATATGGTGTAGTTTTGTTCTGCCTTCGTCAAACTTCGACTAGCGTATGCGACGGGATGTTATTGGTTATCATCACCTTCTTGTAATAAAATCGCTCCAATTCCAACTTTTGAACCGTCCACTCTCAACTCCGTTCCTTTATTTGGATCAAAATGATTAAGAACTGGTGCGTTTACGAGTTTGGTTTTCAAAATTTCGAATGCCTCCTTTTGTGTATATCCCCAGATGAAATTTTTGTTCTGTTTCATCGCTATGTATAATGGTCTTGCGATGATAGAAAAATTTTGAATGAATTTTCTGTAGTAATTACATAGCCCAACAAAACTTTGTACATTTTTTACAGATTTTGGTTCCGGAAAATTTTTGATTGCTGAAAGTTTCTCTTCATCCGGTTTTATTCCATCCCTTCCTACCACATGACCTAGCATTTTAACTTCAGATTTAGCATATTCACATTTACTTGGTTTCAGGGTGAGATTTGCATCTGAAAGTCTCTCGAATACCTTCCTCAATTTCTCTAAATGCTCTTCTGCAGTTTTAGAGAAGACTATGATATCATCCAAATATATAAGAATATCTTTCCATTTCATTCCTGAGAATACTTTATCAGCAAGGGCCTGGAAAGTAGATGGGCCATTGCATAATCCGAATGATAGGACATTGAACTCATATAGGCCATGACCAGGGGCAATGAAAGCAGTATATGGTTTAGAAGGTTCTTCTATTTTCACTTGGTGATATCCGCTGAACATGTCAAGACAGCTGAAATATTGTGCTCCCCCTGTATATGTTAATATATCATCGATGTTTGGTATTGGATAAGTTGATTTCACTGTGACACCATTTAGTTTTCTATAATCGACGCAGAATCTCGTTGTACCATCCTTCTTTTTCACCAATACGACAGGAGAAGCCCAAGGGGATTGACTTGGTCTTATTATATTACCTTCCAACATTTCATGAATTTGTTTATCTATGATCTCCCTCTCTTTTTGACTCACCCTATATGGTCGTGATTTAATCGGTTTAGATCCCTCTGTAAGTTCAATACGGTGTTCTGCTAAATCTGTCAGGCCCATTTGTTCATTATTTTTAGAAAATACATGCGAAAATTCATCTAGCAAATCAGATAATTTTTGTTTGAAGTCTTTATCTTCGATATGGTCCAGATCGTGATCGGATACAGAAATTCCATCTGCTGTCCCTTGAAAGAAGTTCAAAACTATAGCGTTCTCGGACGGCTCCAGGTCTTTCGGCTCAAGGTATCCGATTGTTGTGTTTTTCATAATCCTCTGGTCACAAAATGTTTTATTTACTAATTCCACAAATAACCTGTCGTTGTTTGATATCAAATCGCTATTGAGTAATAACTTTTTTGAAACAAGTAATTTTTCATTCTGTTGAAAATCCATTTTCTGCACTGTCTCATTTATTGATTCGGTTAGTGGGCCTTTCAATGAACATTCCACCACGGTGATGGTTTCTGGTTTCAAGGTATAATCTTCCAAAATCGCAATTTTAACTGGATCATCATTTTTTTCCTGCATTAGGTGTAATCTTCTTTTTGTTTCTGAATCAGTATCGTGTATCAATTGATGTTTCATATCGGTAATAGTCACTTCTTCTGGCAGTTGATAGATCAAAATATCAATCTCTATATCTTTGAATACGTGAAATATCAATTTTCTTATATCTTTCCATTTTAGGTCATCTCGAGTTGTAATTTTCTCAATTGCCAGTTTTTTCACGTTTCCACTTGATATTTTGTCCTTCAAATGTGTAATAGATTTCAAGATATATTTCAGCTTTTCAAATTTATTATCACCGGTTTCTGTTAGATAATATAAGTAGTATGCATTTTGTGAAATTTTTTTGTCTTTTGTCCGCTCGTAGTTCGAAATTGGTATCCAATATGCTCGAATATAGTTTGTAGGGATTTCTACTTGTTCCATTATGACCTCCTCCATTCTAGCGCTTCCGATTTCTTCATCTGTGTTGTAGGTTCTCAAAATTTTCTCTAAGTTATCCACCTCATGTTCTACAGTTGATTTGATTATCGATTCGTTTTTTGGACATTCAGCAGTTAAACAGTTATCGTTCACAATATTTGATTTTTGTTGTCCTTCCAAAAAATTCCTGAGTTCGCAAATTAATTTGATATTCGAGAGACATTCAGTTTTATAGGCTTCATACCAGATATGTGATGATAGTGAGTCAGTTGAGCTGTGGTTAAAATTCGTTGTTAGTGCCGTACAAGATTCTGATCTGATGCGAATTTCTGTAATTTTCCCATTATTTTTCAGAGTGACCATCCCTTTATCCAAATTCAAAATCGCTTTGTATTCTGTCAAAAATTTCATTCCCAAAATCAAATGATACGGTAACTTCTCAATTACCTCAGCTTCACATTCAGTAGAAAAATTGTTGATTCCTAATTTGAATTTGGTTTTACCCAATAACGGAACCCTCATTCCGCCTGCTGCCCGCAAGTTACATGTAGTTTCCGTGATTTCATTGTTTCTGATGACGTCTCCTCGAATTATATTACGTTGCGATCCTGTATCTATTATGGCTGTAACTTTTCCAAAATTTTCGACAAAGGCACTTATGGTTAGGATATTATCTCGGATTTTCTGATCATGGTTGGCCCCTTGTGTAGATAGGACGACATCGGGGACTATTCGTGACGTCCACCTGCGTTTGGGGATTCTGATTTCCGAAAATTACATGCGATTTGGAAATGACCTAACCTTCCGCAGTTAAAACATTTAGGTCTTCCATCGTGGTTCCTTGTATTTGGGAACTCATAGTTTTGTCTTTGAGTGATGTGGTTATTTTGGTAATTTTGCTGCGCCTGAGTATTATTATGGTTTCTTCCATTCACCCATTCCGGTCTATTCCAGTTATTGGCTCTACCAGCAGGTCTATTATACCCTTGCCCTGGTGTGGGTGGCGAATTATAATGTCCCCAACGGTTTGGGGTATTGTGCTGTGGTCGTCTGTCATAATTATTTTGAAATCGTCTATTTTGGGGTTGCCAATTACTTTGCTGTCTATAATTATTACTCGTATTATAGTTATAACCTCGCGAATTATGATAATTGATCCTCTGTTGAGGTAGAGGTCTTTGATCCGTTCGTCGTTCAACGTTGGTGTGTTCCTCCATCTGCGGTTCTTTGGGGGTACAATGTGAGCAACTTATTTTTCAAATCCCTTTTTTTTGAGATATGTCTTCTAACTTATCCACAATTTTCTTGAATTTCCTCCAGGTCAATTCGTCTTCGTCCAAAGTGAGTCGATAATGTACGTATAAATCCTCATTAATTCCATTTTCGAAAAACTTCCTGAATTCTTCAATATCTAATTCAGGGTCATAGTCTCCAAATAATTTAAGGAGATCGAAATAATACTCTCGTATAGACTCGTTCTCTCCCTGTTTTCTGTTGTATAACTTTCTTTCCAGAGTACGTTTTATATCCCCTGTGCCAAATTCCTCTAGAAAGTCCGTCTTAACTGCTGCCCATTCCTTATTATCATTTGCGGCGTCTCCTTTATAATTTTCAAACCAATGGTTCGAAGCACCCTCCAAAAATGACTGAAAATAAGCAATTTTCAGCTGATTATTCCAACCATTTGCTGCACTGGTTCTTTCATATTGTTTTATGAATGAAATAGGGTTGTCCGTACAAGGGTTGAAAGTGGTTGGGCATAAAAAATTTGGTCGGGCTGGTGTTTTCTCAGCGTCCAGGCTGCCCCTCAAAGTTGTGTCTGCCATATTTGGTTGATTGTCTTGGTTAATCTGCAATTCCACTCGAGCTTGAACTAAGTTCGACTCGGCGTCCGACTCGGCGTCCGACTCGGCGTCTGACTCGGCGTCCGACTCGACGTTTGAGTTGTGTACGCCTTCCGGTCCGTGGACTTCGTTCTCACTACTCTGCTGTTGTCGTTCTGCAAACCGTAGTGTGTTTCTCACTGCCTCCAAGTCAGTCTTCTGTTGGATATTTCTAATTAGTACGTTGTTTTCAACAGTTTCCCTATTCTCAACAGGAATATTATTTGCCTTTGTTGGTAACGCCCACGCTCCAACCGTTTCGATTATTGGTGATCTGACATTCTGGTCTTGTAGGTCCCCACTCCCGGTCTTGTGCTTTCCTACCAGTGGCCTGGCGTTCCCTGCATCAATTTGACTCTGTCCTTGTGGAGAGGTTGATAATTTCGATTTCTTTTTGAAAGGGTCTGGATCGAGTTCGTCAAAAATAACAGTACTACTACCCGCTGGAGTGAATGTTTCGTTTCCTATGATAATTTTCAAATTGCTAGGTTTTGCTGAGGCTCGTGTGATTCTTTTTTCTGGTTTATTTGACATAAAGAATATACTAACCGCGTCAAGGTTCGAGATATAGAATAGATATGCTTATATTATGAGATATATTCGTTTATACTCGTGTTTATATCATGTCAGGGTGAAACAAGAATTATGTAAAGGTGAATTGTCACTTCAATATTTATATTCATTCAATATGTATTCAATTTGCAAAAAATCATACATCTAATTGAAGTCTGAGTGTACCTACAAACTATGAGGTATAATTATTAATGTAGGCTACGAGACTTAAATCATTCCCTCAGAAATTCAACATCTAAGTCCTCCACATCATCATCACCAAATAACTTCATGAATTTTTCCTTCAACTGTGTAATTTTTGATGATGTTTCAGTGTCAGAAACAACAGTTCTCCTACTCACTATTTCATCAAAATTGAATTGTGGCACTTTATCAAAAATTATTTCCGTTCTAGGCGTTAATGGTAGACCAGTTTTTTCATCTATCCTATCTTCAATTATATCCCACCATATTGGAAAATCTTTAGCTATATTTGTTTTATTTGGCACTGTGCTACTCTCTAATATTCTTAATTCTGGAATATCATCTCCTATTCTGAAAGCTCTAGGGGTAAGGGGGATACCAGTTTCAATATTTATTCTATCCTCAACTATTCCTGATATATCTATAACCCTTTTCATACGTCGTTTTTCCCTGCGTTCCTTATTTGCTTTCACACGCCCCATGAATATACGATACGTATTCCATTAACATGCAAAAATTACCTAAACCATTCAAAAATTACCCCTGCTTCACGACTTAGGAACCACACGATTATGGTGTGTACCCTTAAGGAATGTTTTCCCCGCAAGACAAAGTCTCACTAAATTGAGAGGAAATACATTCTTAATCGGAAGTTTAACTCGCACGTGGGTAGATCTCGAAGAGTTGGTCCCTGCAGCCAAAGGCTTGCCAAAATGAAGAGACACGACTCTCGATCTATACGTTTTGAGTATATACTGGGATAGTTTTCTCTTGTTCACGTACTTTATGCACGTATACAAAAAAATCAAAAATTGAGTACAAAGGTACAGCTCAACTAAATATATTGAATATAATTATGCTAATAGATTATAACTGGTCTATTCTTTAACGCCATCCTCGAAAATAATTGAAATTTATCTGGCTGATAGTCATACAAGTCATTCTAGTGATGGTGAGAACGGAGCAAGAAATTATCTAAAATTTTTTCAAATCATTCAATCTAATTTATCGACCTCGGCGCCTCCACCATAATGTCACGACCCATGGCTACAGGGTGGTGACTCGGGGGTGAACTCGCTTGGGAGGCCGAGAAATCAAAACAGTTGTTCGTTATAAAGCTACAGTTTATTGAAAGAAATTAGTTTCATTAGTGATTTAAACAAACGAGATTCAATGCAAACGTACATACATCAGACTTCGCAATGAAAAGAAACATTTAATAGTTTGACAAAATAACGATTGTGACAGTAGTACTTACAGAATAATCTCTAGCAGGTGCAGGGGATGAACCATAGTGAAGGTTAGCTGATCAGATCCAAACTGATGCCTTGCCTTATCGGCTGTTCGATATTTATTCAGAATATTTTGATGTAGTCAGCGTTTTACTCCATATGCGGGTATTTCATTCCGGTTGAATGAGCTGCCAACGTGAGTGAAACATTATACACGTTTCCTTTAATCGAATGTTATACGATAAAATGAATAATGAACTTTTATTAATGAATCTTGAACCAATATAATTTTGAATAGTGGCTATGAATATTTTTGGTTCCTATCGTGACAGTATCATCGATGAGTTACTAATTTATTACAAGTTTATTACCACATTCGCAGATTTCTAACACTTCATTCAACAGGAGAAACCAACGGCTCTGCTAGCTTGCTGTCAACCTAGCAGAGCCATAGCTAAACAATTATTATTTTGAAAACTCCAAATACTCCATAATTTATTACTATTTTATTACTAACTTATAACTATGATCATGAGTTTTTTACTCATCATTTCAAGGGAAAAAACGACGATTTGACTATCTAGATCTCAACCTAGCAGAACCAAAACTCAAATCACATGTTCACATTGAATTAAATAAATAAATTACGTTTGTGTATCATTTGAGAGTGAATCATTAGCAACTATTATTCGATTGATACAAATTGAGTTATTCTCAAATATCAAAAACCACTTTCATTCTAATTTTCGATTTTTGAGTGAACAGTGATGAACGTTACCGAACGTCCCGTGTAAAGGCGCTAGAAATGCAATCGCCCCCGTAACCGTCAAGCGCGTCTTCGTCGACCGCTACATGCCGCTACCGTTTGTTTTCCCGAAGATTTCCGGGAAAAGCAAAAAACGTAATGTTCGAGCGTACCGACAAACGGATCCCAGTATATAAGCACAGATTCTCTCAACTGTGTTAGGAGATAGTTCACTTATATACTGGGATCCGTTTGTCGGTACGCTCGAACATTACGTTTTTTGCTTTTCCCGGAAATCCTCGGGAAAACAAACGGTAGCGGCATGTAGCGGTCGACGAAGACGCGCTTGACGGTTATACGGGGGCGATTGCATTTCTAGCGCTCTTACACGGGACGTTCGGTAACGTTCACTGTTCACTCAAAAATCGAAAATTAGAATGAAAGTGGTTTTTGATATTTAAGAATAACTCAATTTGTATCAATCGAATAATAGTTGCTAATGATTCACTCTCAAATGATACACATTCGTTCTGAAAAACCTAATTTATTTATTTAATTTAATTTGAACATGTGATTTGAGTTTTGGTTCTGCTAGGTTAAGATCCAGATAGTCAAATCGTCGTTTTTTCCCTTGAAATGATGAGTAAAAAACTCATGATTATAGTTATAAGTTAGTAATAAAATAGTAATAAATTATGGAATATTTGGAGTTTTCAAAATAATAATTGTTTAGCTATGACTCTGCTAGGTTGACAGCAAGCTAGCAGAGCCGTTGGTTTACCCTGTTGAATGAAGTGTTAGAAATCTGCGAATGTGGTAATAAACTAGTAATAAATTAGTAACTTATCGATGATACAACAGAATTTAGAAAAGCATTCGATTTGAGTTTTGGTTTTGCTAGGTTGAGTTCGAGATAGACAAATCGTCGTTTTTTTCCTTGAGCAAACAATTCGTGATTATAGTTATAAGTTAGTAATAAAATAGTAACAAATTATGGTATATTTGAAGTTTTCAAAATAATAATTTTTTAGCTATGGCTCTGCTAGGTTGACAGCAAGCTAGCAGAGCCGTTGGTTTCTCCTGTTGAATGAAGTGTTAGAAATCTGCGAATGTGGTAATAAACTAGTAATAAATTAGTAACTTATCGATGATACAACAGAATTTCAAAAAGCATTTGATTTGAGTTTTGGTTTTGCTAGGTTGAGTTCGAGATAGACAAATCGTCGTTTTTTTCCTTGAAATGATGAGTAAATAATTCGTGATTATAGTTTTATGTTAGTAATAAAATAGTAATAAATTATGGTATATTTGAAGTTTTCCAAATAATAATTGTTTAGCTATGGCTCTGCTAGGTTGACAGCAAGCTAGCAGAGCCGTTGGTTTTCCCTGTTGAATGAAGTGTTAGAAATCTGCGAATGTGGTAATAAATTGGTAATAAATTAGTAACTTATCGATGATACAACAGAATTTCAAAATGCATGTGATTTGAGTTTTGGTTTTGCTAGGTTGAGTTCG
Source organism: Phaedon cochleariae (assembly GCA_918026855.4). Taxonomy (NCBI): domain Eukaryota; kingdom Metazoa; phylum Arthropoda; class Insecta; order Coleoptera; family Chrysomelidae; genus Phaedon; species Phaedon cochleariae. The sequence continues at coordinate 14,483,184 of OU896719.1, read as the reverse complement.
AGATAGACAAATCGTCGTTTTTCTCCTTGAAATGATGAGTAAACAATTCGTGATTATAGTTATAAGTTAGTAATGAAATAGTAATAAATTATGGTATATCTGAGGTTTTCAAAATAATAATTGTTTAGCTACGGCTCTGCTAGGTTGACAGCAAGCTAGCAGAGCCGTTGGTTTTTCCTGTTGCATGAAGTGTTAGACATTTGCGTATGTGGTGATGAATTAGTAATAAATTAGTAACTTATCGATAATACAACAGAATTTCGAAAAACATGTGATTTGAGTTTTGGTTCTGCTAGGTTGAGATCGAGATAGTCAAATCGTCGTTTTTTTTCCTTGAAATGATGAGTAAACAATTCGTGATTATAGTTATAAGTTAGTAATAAAATAGTAATAAGTTATAGAATATTTGGAGTTTTCAAAATAATAATTGTTTAGCTATGGCTCTGCTAGGTTGACAGCAAGCTAGCAGAGCCGTTGGTTTTCCCTGTTGAATGAAGTGTTAGAAATCTGCGAATGTGGTAATAAATTAGTAATAAATAAGTAACTCATCGATGATACAACAGAATTTCAAAACACATGTGATTTGAGTTTTGATTCTGCTAGGTTGAGATCGAGATAGACAAATCGTCGTTTTTTTCCTCGAAATGATGGGTAAAAAATTCGTGATTATAGTTATATGTTAGTAATAAAATAGTTATAATTTCTGGTATATTTAAAATTTTCAAAATATCAAATTTTCAGCTATGGTTCCGCTAGGTTGACATAAAGCTAGCAGAGCCGTTGGTTTTCCCTGTTGAATGAAGTGTTAGAAATCTGCGAATGTGGTAATAAATTAGTAATAAATTAGTAACTTATCGATGATACAACAGAATTTCAAAAAGCATGTGATTTGAGTTTTGGTTTTGCTAGGTTGAGTTCGAGATAGACAAATCGTCGTTTTTTTCCTTGAGCAAACAATTCGTGATTATAGTTATGAGTTAGTAATAAAATAGTAACAAATTATGGTATATTTGAAGTTTTCAAAATAATAATTGTTTAGCTATGGCTCTGCTAGGTTGACAGCAAGCTAGCAGAGCCGTTGGTTTCTCCTGTTGAATGAAGTGTTAGAAATCTGCGAATGTGGTAATAAACTAGTAATAAATTAGTAACTTATCGATGATACAACAGAATTTCAAAAAGCATGTGATTTGAGTTTTGGTTTTGCTAGGTTGAGTTCGAGATAGACAAATCGTCGTTTTTCTCCTTGAAATGATGAGTAAACAATTCGTGATTATAGTTATAAGTTAGTAATAAAATAGTAATAAATTATGGTATATTTGAAGTTTTCAAAATAATAATTGTTTAGCTATGGCTCTGCTAGGTTGACAGCAAGTTGCAGAGCCGTTGGTTTCTCCTGTTGAAAAGCATTTGATTTGAGTTTTGGTTTTGCTAGGTTGAGTTCGAGATAGACAAATCGTCGTTCTTCTCCTTGAAATGATGAGTAAACAATTCGTGATTATAGTTATAAGTTAGTAATAAAATAGTAATAAATTATGGTATATTTGAAGTTTTCAAAATAATAATTGTTTAGCTATGGCTCTGCTAGGTTGACAGCAAGTTGCAGAGCCGTTGGTTTCTCCTGTTGAATGAAGTGTTAGAAATCTGCGAATGTGGTAATAAACTAGTAATAAATTAGTAACTTATCGATGATACAACAGAATTTCAAAAAGCATTTGATTTGAGTTTTGGTTTGGCTAGGTTGAGTTCGAGATAGACAAATCGTCGTTTTTCTCCTTGAAATGATGAGTAAATAATTCGTGATTATAGTTTTGAGTAAGTAATAAAATAGTAATAAATTATGGTATATTTGAAGTTTTCCAAATAATTATTGTTTAGCTATGGCTCTGCTAGGTTGACAGCAAGCTAGCAGAGCCGTTGGTTCTCCCTGTTGGATGAAGTGTTAGAAATCTGCGAATGTGGTAATAAATTAGTAATAAATTAGTAAGTTATCGATGATACAACAGAATTTCAAAAAACATGTGATTTGAGTTTTGGTTCTGCTAGGTTGAGATCGAGATAGACAAATCGTCGATTTTTTCCTTGAAATGATGGGTCAAGAATTCGTGATTATAGTAATAAGTTAGTAATAAAATAGTTATAAATTAGGAAATATTTAAAATTTTCAAAATATCACAATTTCAGCTATGGTTCTGCTAGGTTGACATAAAGCTAGCAGAGCCGTTGGTTTTTTCTGTTTAATGAAGGGTAATAAATTTGCGAATATGGTAATAAATTAGTAATAAATTAGTAACAAATTATAGTACTATTGCAAATCCAAAATATTGAAGTGGTTCTGCTAAGTTTATTGGGGTTCTTCGAACATCATCGAAATGAACTCTCGTGAACGCCAAGAGATGAAAAAAAATTCCAGGTAGCGGTTCATGTAATCCTCTCGCGAAAAGACCGCATTTGCACTCGAATATGACTTCGAGAATAAACATTCACTCTATTTTTCACCTGGAATATTTTCATAAGGATCGACATGGAAAAACGTGGTCTAAAATCGTCCAGAATAAGTATAGTATCTTTTTCAGTAGTATTCAAGAAAACGTCGAAATCATTCGAGAAAGCGTCAACCGTATTCTGATAGAGTCAGTTGTATTTCAGGAAGAGTCAATGATTGTCATTCAAAATAATTGTCAAATGAATTTCAGAAAACGTCGATTATATTTTGGTATAGTTCATTGTATTTCAGAAAGCGTCAATTGTATTTCGATAAAGACAAATCAATTTCAGAAAACTTGTATTAGTATTACAGGATGGTCAGTTCAAATTCCGAAATTGTCATCCTGATTTCAAATTTTATTTTATGATATAAAAAGACACAATTTTGAATACATATCCGGATAATAAGAAAAAAATTGGAATTGGAGATACAGAGTCAATTGAATTAGGTGTTGATGTGGTAGCATACTTGGATCATTATTATTTTTACCTTATATTAATGACATCCAGCATATATCTCAAATTGCCAAAATCATTTATTCGTCAATGATACAATAATTATTATAGAAGAGTGACATTCCAATGTTCTCGTGAATGATATAAATGGGGATCTAGAGAATTTGAAGGATTGGTTAGAGGTGAATGAATTAAAGTTGGTCAAAAAAACATAAGCTATGCTGATAACGAACGGCGAATATCCGCACACAATTCGAAGAAAATAGTTTGAATTTTGAAATTCATGGTGAAGAAATTGAACTATAATGGATGAAATCAAATATCTGAAGGTGAATGTGGTGACATTGCTGAAAAAAAATGGTGTTTGTGTTTTGTTTAGAGTGAATAAATATTTGCCATTGTATTCTAGGAAGTTGATTTGAAACACAATTATTCTACCACAACTCAATTATTGCCCCATGATTGTATGCATGGCAAATCAGAGTGAAATGGAGTGACTACAGAAATTGCAAAATGGTGTCATAAGAGTTATATTGCGATGTGATTATAGAACTTCCGTTCAATCTATGCTATGTACTCTGAACTGGTTGGATGTTGAATCATTCATAAAGTACAATATTATGTATCCATCCAAGAGATCAACAAAAGCACATGTCCACAATATCTGAGAAATATATTAGTAAAAGCAAGCACTGCTATAATACTAGAGGAAAACAAAAATTGTTGTGAAACAAGCAAAGATAACACAGACGCAGTTTCTAGTATTCTAGAAAGGTGTAGTGAAATATGAAGAACTATAGGAATTGAATTGAAGAAGAAATTACTGAATACATTCTAGAATAGTGTCGAAAATTTCATCAGAAGTGAACATATGAATGTTATGTGGATGTGATATTGAATTATTGTGTAGTCACCTATAATATATTGTTGTTGGAATTTATAGCGGCATGCTGAATGCATTACTACTACTACTACAAAAGTCTATCAGTTTTGCCAATGATTTATATCGATATAAAATTCAAGAATGTGCTTTTGTTCAGTACGTTACAAACGATTTGCCGTCCTCATAGTTTTTCAGATTTCTAACAGTTTGGAATTCATTAGAGTGATATGAAAATAATACTGATTTTTTCAGATTTGCTCGTTCTGGGCCAGTTTCCATCTTCTCTGGAAATCAGATTGTCATAGTATTGTTTGGAATTAGTAATTCATTTACTCAGGTCAACTGGTATTGTACTAGGTATTTCACAGAAGTTTCATGGCTTCATTCAATCTTGGATATACTGGGTGAGTCATGAGGAAATGTACATACTCCTACCACGAATAGTGGTCCCTGAGGGAAATACTTCATGACTATCAGAAAGTGTCTTCCCATCTTCTTAACAAATATACAGGGTGAATTATGAGATTTGACAAAAACATCTTTTAGTCATAACTTCCCAACAGCTTTTTTGCTTTGTCTTATTTCCTCATGAAATATTCTGTTACTACTATCTAATCGACTGACCTATTTTTATCCAGAATCAGGACAATCCAGAACCATTTCCGGAACATTTTGCTACTTCAATTCATATTAAAAAGATTATCCGTATATGGTTTTTGTGAACTGTGACAGGAAATATTCAGAGTTCACAAACGAACATCAGAAATTGAATAACTAAAATTTCTCTCACACTCTCACGAATTTTTTCTGAAAGCCATACATCTTAAGAAAAAACAAAATTTTCGCATCACATTCTTCATTTCAAAATCAATACTCCGGAACGCATTGATTTCACGAATGAAAGTGAGACTGATCAATATTTCACCTCAATGGAAATCAACATGTTCTCCTATTTCCAGGTCTGGATTTCATCATTTCATTTTCTCGTGAAGGGTATAATAATTACCCTGTAGATCTTCTACGAATTATTGGATGTGGAGTACCTGTATGAATGTTGATAATGGCCATCGATTTGAATAATTTCATAATTTTTAAGTCTGAAGTTTTTCGATTCAATTTGTTTTATCAAGTGATTCTGGTAATTTATTCGCCGTACAGAAAACAAATTATCATCATCCTTTATTATAGTATTCTCATGAAAACTTGTGGATGAACCCCTTTTTTCCTGATTGACCTCTCATTCGAATCGATTGCTAATAATATGCATACCGATATCCCATCCACTGATTCGAAGAATATCTACAGGGTTATTTTTATGCCCTCCAAAAATAGAGGCAATAACGGAATCCAGGCATGAAGATCAAACAACATTTCGATTCTCATGGAGCTAAAGCTGAAACATTGTGTGAAAGTGTGAGAGAAATTTCAAATATTTCATTTCCGATGTTTGTTTTGTGACCTCCGATTTTTTTCCTGTCACATTTCACAAAAACCATATTCAGGATGAACTTTTTGATATGAATTGAACTAGTGAAATTTTTTAGAAACGGTCCTGTATTTTTTCAATTTCAAATAGGTCAATCGATGAGGGAGTAGTAGGAGGATATTTCATGCAAAAATCAGACAAATCGAAGAAGCTGTTGGAAAGTTATGACCAGAATATGTTCTTGCAAAATCCCATATTCACCCTATATATTACTGAAGAAGAGGAGCAGACACTTTCTGATGGTCATTAGGTATCTCCCTGTATGGAACAAAATTATTGTGTAAGTTCAATGAATCTCGATGATGATAATGATAAAAATCATATTTATGATGATAATAATGATAATAATGATAATAATAATGATATCAATAATGATGAATTAATCTGCATTGGTTTTCGACAAAACATCAGCAATTTTATATTCAGACTATACCTACTGAGATACATATTCTATATAGTTCAATGAAGTTGAACAAATAGAGGGAGTCGTGCTTGCAAAAGGTCCGGTCGTTCTGAATTCTTTATATGTTGTTAACCAACCAATATTGAGAAACCAGATTTGCAATTTTCAAACTGCTGTGCGAGCCGCGGTATACCCAAAAAACAAAGAAATTTCCGGACTTTCTCCAGTTTTCGCTCAATATCTTTAAGAAGGATGGGTTCGGTATATAATTAGAATTTGACATACATATCATTATCACCATTTATTCGAACAGGAGTCTCACTATCAATAATATATCAAAATGATTTCTTAGAGTCAGAAATATTTACTAACACAGCTACCCATTCTTTCTCCAAAGATTCATTGATTGAAATATTCCTTCATTGAATCAAGCGGATTCGCAATTAGATAATCTTTCAAAGTTCGTTTGAAGGTATTCATAGTATTGATTTCTTTGGGACGTAGTGGTAGTGCATTATAGATTTTTTCACAATAGTTATAGTGAAGTACTTTCTCTGACAGGCCAGTTTTATGTAGTCGGATACGTAAGAGTTCACTTCCTCTTGTGTTCCCATATTGAAGGTGTGTTGATTATATGTAGGGAACGTTTGCTGATATTTTCTAGCAAATATCGCAATGTATACAGAGTGTCCGTAAAAGTAATATCGTCAATAATAGGGCTGATAAAGTAAGCCAAAATAATTTTAGTGGTTCATGAAAAATCATGTGTATCACGCTTCGTTACGGAGTTATTGACCTTGGAAGTCGAAATGAAGAATTCAATTCTCATGTATAACTTCCAAACGGTTGTCATGAAATCAATGATATAAGGGCAGGTGAATGAACCCATACTAATGGTCCTTTCCATACGCCGACGACTTTTCAGTGAATATGTTTCATACAGGATGGAAAGAGTTATTCTAGTTGTGACAGAAGTGACAAATTTGACATTTTGCTCTTACTGTTCAATCCTTCCATCTTTTTCTATAAAAATGGTATACTACATTTCAATCGATATATTGTATCAATCCAGAGAAAATTGCATTTAAATAACATACATTCGAACCGTTTCAATGAAGATGGATCTCATTCATTGATATAATTTTGAATGAAAATAAATATTCAACTTTCATGCAAGAACTTCCAAATCCGTTCTGGTAGGAGGTTCTGTTTTGAATATCCTGGGTTATATGTGACTGATGCACGATGGTGTGCCTTCTCATTCCAACAAAGCCTAACAGGATCATTTGAACATCACATTCACACATGGTACTTTTGCATGGCCACTTTGGTCACCTGATGTTAATCTACTTGATTTATTTCTTCGAAGATTTTTTTAGTCTATCAAACACCTGGGAATATGAGATATAAGCTTCTGAATCGAATTCTTACATCTGCACACGCCGTGAGAAATGATCATCGTCATATGTTATCTTGAGTTCAACGCAGATATATAGACAACTCTAGAAATTATGTTGATGTTCAAGTTGCAAATATTGAAAACCATCACTGATATTCTTTTTGTCTTCACTGATGTTATTGAATAGATAAGAGAATCATTCTTATCTCTGTAAGAACTCCATGGATTCTCAGAGTGGAGTGAAGTAGTTACTACTAATAATACTCCATGACATTTTGATATGATCAAACAGCGAATCACTTGATACCTGTTAATTACATATATATGCTTACCCCTAGTATTTTCAATTGATACTACCAATCCTTGAAGGCAGTGGATACTCCAAAATATGTTGAGTCACGATGAAAAGGTTAGATCTCATCTTCATGAAATTAGACAAAGATTGTTTCCATCATTTCAATCCAAGTGGAGAATGCTCCAAACCCTAACTGGAACTAGCAGCGGAGATTTCCGAATCTGTTGGAAATATATGAGATGAATGTTTCTTCGACAGACAAGAGTGTAGGTTGCCCCAACGAACAGATCCATTTTGACACAAAATGATTTTTCCCTTTCTTGGTTGTCGACATATTCATCCAATAAGTAATATTATTCAACCATATTGTTTTTTTCTTTTCTCTAGTTGGATACATAATATCGGTTCGTCTGCTGGTAACGTTGGTCATTGTTATTGCTTCTCATGTCATCTGTCTTTCTCGTTGACTTGTGACGTGCGACACATGTCTCTGTTTTTTTCTTTCTGGTCAGGTTACTTTTGTCAAGTACGTAACAAGATGGACAGGTACACCTTGTCTCCGTTTCACCATCTGATGTGCACCTAGTGGTAGTTGTATACTTCATAGTTCCAGTTGGGTTCTTGAGCCACCATCCTCGGATTGAAGTGGAACCCATCTTAGTTTCATTTCATTGAAATCATATTCACCTTAATCTTTCCTGATTCCCATGTTGACATAATTTCAATAATCCAAAATATTTCGTACTATTCACTTCTTCACAGGATATCCAGATGAAATTGATCAGGCAGAGGATAGATATTCATATGTACGAAACTTGTATCAAATAATCTGATCTGTCTGATCCTAATTGAATGTCGTGAAGATGACATCGAGTATCATAAGTAGAGAAGTATAACTGGAGGAATCGAATGGTGGAAGCGGAATGTGAAAATTGTTACCTGTTTCAAAAATGCCTTCATTGAACTGAAGAAATTCGTCATATCTTGTATGAAACATATTATTCACTGGGGAGCCATGCACATGAACAAGATCAAACATTTTATTTTATCGGGTTCCTGAGATTTCAGGCTGATACTGATTCACTCATCATTGCTCTCACCTTTCAGTCGTTCCAGCAAAATTTGTTGCATTCATTCGAAAATTGTGTTTATTGATGAAAACTGTATCTCCTTTATCGTCTTGGAGAAAAGGAGTATTCTGTTTGATTTTTCAATGAATATAATTAATGAACCTTCTCAATCAAAGTTGAGACTTTCATCCGATACAGCATTGTGAATCCATATTTGCTTGAAAATCACAAATTCGAATACGTATATACCTCTGTTCGAAACACCTTCCAAGAACTTGTATCGATTGTGAGAGAGGACACTTACGTTCAACAATATATTTAGCACAAACAGAATTGATGTCCGGACAATGGCTCCTCTTATTCCGTTCATCGTCAGTGTACCAAAAATATTCACATTCATTCTTCATGCCTATGAGGTCCAACTGGGAACTGCATGTGTAACATTCCAATGAGAGTGCTGAAACATACATAAATAATGATCATCTCCAAAATCGAGAAGAAGAGAAATATACAGGGTGATTCAAGAGAAGGCCAATGGAGCCGTATTGAGAAAATTTCGAAGCTTTGCCATTTTGTGAAGAAACGAACATCGCTGAAGTGTTTCTCGACATATTTCGAAGTTGACAACAGCAGGATGTTCTGACTCAGCTGAATGAGCCTGTCGAGTTCGTCTGAGTAGTGTTGCTAATGATGAAATCAGAGCGAATACTTCTAAGGAACATTTTCCGTGGAAGTATCAATAAAAAAGTGTAAGGTCGCCGGACTTTCCTACAGTGTTTTTACGGATCGATATAAATGTATATTACAAACAATTTGATCATTTGTAAAGAAGTTGTGTGTAATTGTCATATATTTCTGATTGCCGATATTGCAGCAGTGTTTTATCTTCATTTACTGAAATTTGTCAGGGACGTGTATGTATTGAAACCATTCAAGATTGCATATTTTGAGAAAGAAACCAGATCTGGACTAAGAAAAGATCAATGTTACTTTGTTATATCAAGAGAAATCAATTTGTGACGTCTCAAGAATACGTTGTAATGAAACGTTCAACAGGATGAAAAATGAATATATCGTCAAATATCAGTTACATTCGTGTGAAAATCAGTTAACTAGGAGAGAGAATCCCGAAAAAGTCTGGAATAAAGAATGTACCACCGCCACGATTGACCTAGAGACGATTTAACTAATGTAATGATTTACCATCCATGGTCACATTTGAATCCTGATACCATAATTTTAGAACTTGATACCAATCAGTTCGAATCATCAGCAAAAATCAGATCTTATCATGAGAATCAGGGCATACTATTTCATCATTAATTCAATTGAAATCCATGAAACAAAATCACGGGTAATTATATCAATCCAGAATTTTGATCAAGAACTTGGTAACAATTCAAATTATCAAAAAATCATAAGAGTGTTTCTTTCTTACTGAGTTTTCTTCTTCATCAGTCTTTATCGAACAGCAATGAAGTAAAAAAATCACAAGGATCGAGTTGTGAGCTGGAACGAATTTGAGAATTCATTCGAACGTTCTGATGTCATATTTTGTCATTTTATTTCAAATTGTGCCGTGCTATTTGAGGAGCAGTTTTCATGGCATTTCTCCTAGTCTTTCTGGATTTGTTGGAATTTCTTCGCAGAAAATATCACACACACGCCACCGACAATCAACTGGAAATGTCCTCGTCTTCATCATTCATAATATATGACAAGCTTTTTCAGAAAGACATGGAAAATCTATAGCTGTGGTTTTGGTTATATCAAAAGTATTCGACCATGTTCTGCATCAAGGATCCTCCCCAAACTACCTTTATTCGGCTTATGCCATCTTTCCTCAAGTTTCCTATTGAGCAGATCGCTCTATGTGGTCGTGGACGAAGTATCGTTTGATACCTATGCCATCAATTTCAACGTTTCACCAGGATCAACTTTGGCACCAACATTGTTCCATCTTTATATCAATGATCTGTTTGGAGCGAATATCTTGCGATATCAACAAATGTGCTTACGATTGTACCCTTCGAACTCGTTATCTCCTATGATTTTCATTTCTTGCCAGCAAATTGAGAACTCACAACGAGGCAGATCAACGTTGTCAATCTGGCCAGATCTCGCTGGAATTATAGCTCAGGAAAGCCTGAATTCTCATCAGAAAGGCATATGAATGATGGAACAGAGTCTGATACCACCATTCTCTCCAAGACCACTATAAATAGATGCTCGGTATTCCATCCAGCAATACTCTTCCATAGGAGAATCATGCTCGATCCAGCGCGAAAGCTACTTCACAAAAACTTGGATTCGTATCCCGTGCTAAGATCTTCTTCACATCTCAACAGCTTCACCTGATCTATACTGAGCACAGTTACGGCCAATTTCAGAATTCTGTTCTCACTCAGAAAATTTAGCACCCAAACTAGTGTGTGATGCCATATGCTTTGACTCGATCAAAATATTGTATGAAAAATGTCGACTTCAACTTTTTATACCATCACAAACAATACCACTCAGAGGAACTCAACATACCTAGTCATCTCATCTTACCGTGTCAACTTTGAAATATGTCAAACGGCATAGCTATGTATGTCTCTGCCAATGAAATTGTTTCAAAAAAATTATTACCTTCGAAAGTTGAAAAAATATCCAACACCTATTCCACCTCCCTACCCTTTCTAGGTCTTCGATTTTATCATATCTAGGTACGCACGATATTTTTAGAACATTATAGGAATTCCTTTCCGTGCGCTACAAGAGATTGGAACAACTCCGATTTTTCCCAAATACATATCTGTTTTTTCTGCATTGTATACATATAGTTCCAGTGGAGGAATCTAGTTGTCTAATTTCAGTGTTTATATTCGTCTTTGAATAATCAGAACAGAACAGAACAGAACTTACTGTTCACTATTCTAATACATTCTCCATGAATACCAAATGAACTTAACACGTCTTTATTTGAATTAACTTGGTTTCCCATATTTTGTTATGAGGAACTATATTCTCAATCGACTAGGTCGTACTTGGACACGCAATGGAAATTCATGTGAATGTAAAATTTCACAAGGAAATTGGCAAGCCTATGTGAGTTTAGTATATTGTTCACCAGTATCACACCTAGAGAAGCTACTGTGTAAGCTTACAATGCCGTGAAATTGAAAATTTTGTAAAAATCTTATCGTTTGTTGAGTTTTCTACATTTGAAAAATAATAAATTCACAAGGAGGAGTTTGAATCGTAGGAATCATTTATAGTCAAAGTGGTTCAATGTATTTTCGGATGGAAACAGAAGAAACACGAAGTCAGTCGATCACACTTCATAGAGAAATAAAAATTTTCAAACATTCACCGGTTTCGGCACAACAGGTACCATCAGATTGTGTAGTAGGTACCTAAAATACATAGTGAATGTGGAGATTGAAATCCGAACACGGAACATAACTCACAAGAGTCTTTTATAATGAACCCAAAAATCATTAAAATGAGGAATTTTCATCAGGTAGGACATACAGACGTCAGGTATCAGAATTTTCGTTTGAAACGGCTGAAGAGTCTGAGGAATCTGTCCTTAATCAATTTCTACATAGAGTGTGGTCGAGCAACTTTGGTATTGTCTGTAAGTAAATCGAGGAGGTGGTATATTCATTTTAATCGATTTCCTTGGATTTTCTTTCCTCGTTTCTATAAAATAAAAATATTCGTATCATTTCAATATATTTGTAGTGTGACGAATCAGATGGTTCGCTCCAGAATGTCACTGCGTTTAACGAATTCTTCTATCAGGGAGCCTGAAAACAGTAGCTTGTCAATGACAATTCGTTTGAAGAGATGTTTGAACAAAAGAAATTTAGATATATTGAAGAAATATCGAATCTTTACTCATCTTTGGACGTTTCAAGACAGAATCTGCTCCCGTTCTCAACATGAAAATGCAAAATATTCCTCTTCGGAAGTTGTGATGCCTATAGTTTGATAGTTTCCAGTGTAGACTAAAATCACTCATTTATATGCCAACATCAGTATGACACTAAAAACTGTCAAACTATAAGCAGTATATTTTCCAAAGAGGAGTTATTTGCATCTTCATGTTGAGAACGGAAGCGGATTCCATTTCGAAACGTCTAAAGATGAGTGAAGAATCGATATTTCTTCAATATATAGGCTACTGAATTCTCATTTTATGCTCTCAGATAGAGAAGTTTGTTGAACGCAGTGACATTCTGGGGCAAATCATCTGATTTGTCCCACAACAAATATATTCAAATGATACCAGTATTTTCATTTTATAGAAACGAGGAGAGGAAATCCTGAAGAATCAAGTAACCTGAACATTTTTTGTTTTCTTCTGTAGACAAAGTTGATTCAACGAATTCATTACAGTTCCATGGCAAACTATGCAGAAACAGTAACTGCCATTTCAAGGATGAATATAAATCATCCTTAATTTCAAGGGAATATCATCATCACATGAGAACTATCAGATATACGGTATATGGATCATGAAAGATATCGATACGGAATTGAGTTCTGTTACATTTAATTTTTTTTTCTAAATTTGACATATTTTCTATCGTTTTTTTTTCAGAAGAAATATGTTCTTCTTCTCAATGACGCTCGAAAATAGTTCCGATATATTGAAAAATTTCAGAATTCACGATTAACAATACGGGGGGTAAAAACGAAACATGATTGAGAACTGTCTTTATCTTGAAATCGTCCATAGGCTCAGGAATAGAGAGAGCTGGAGAAGATTATATATCATCAATTGATAAAAATATACTTCAAAATTCAAACTCATCAAGACCCAATCGATAACCCCAGTACACAAATTTTGCAGATCAGTGTCATCCTCAGAACTTCTAATACGTCTGATAAGCGTTTCAGACGGAACATCCTGTTCAAACATCAACTTGTAATGATTTTCCTCATTTACCAATTTGCTATGTGAGTTTTTCTGTATATAAATTTCAAAATTGAAAAAATTTTCACAATATACTTATACAAACTGATGTAAGTACTGTAGAGCCCTTTATCCATTCAATGGACCCTCTTCAATGTTCTCCAAGATATTTTCATTATCATAATGAACCTACTTCGAAATATAAAAACAACTTCACGAATCATAGTGCGTACTTACATGTTCTCAATACCGATATGAATAACAATGTTCGATATAAACTGATAGAGTACATTTTCATAACCTTTATGTCGGAACGAATTCTATGGAAGAAATGAGTACACAATTGAACGATCCATGAATGAGATATCTTCGGTATATTACTCTGCTGAGTTCATTTTTTCTAATTTATGATGTTTATTCCGTTATAGAAATGTTTTCCATCATAAACATTTCCTGTTTGCTGATGTAATATGATGTTAAATGCTATGAATGATAATCTCTGGTGTGTGCTAAGCAGGCAATAAAAATATTATTTCATTCACCTAGATTCCAGAAGTTACCAGAATCCGATAGTTCAATGTTGAGATATCAATTTATCTACATAGATGTGGATCACCGATTCCTTTTCCCCCATACCAGATTATGGAAATAATCAAAATTATTATATATTTTCGATAGGCTATGGATTTCAAAATTGATTGCGAATCAGGACGTTCAATCGAGAATTTCAGTAAAACTTCATGATTATCAGAAAAGATATTTTCACAGTATCGTATCATGACAATTATGAGTATATTTCGACATAACTACTGATAGATGCCCGATATATTAGCTGAATATATTTTTTTCAATCTCATGAATTTATCCCACTTGGCAAAAAATCATCACAGTTTCATCACATTCTTTTATGCACTAGCGAGCCGTAAAGTGCAATTTACCGCCTAGTTTTGCGGGCGTTAAGTTGCACTTTACCGCCCGGGGGCTCATTATGGCCCACGGGCCGTAAATTGCACTTTACCGCCCGCTGTTCTCAGTTTCCTTATATTTACATATCAATTCATGAAAAACATATGATAATTTTCCTAGATTTCTCGGGATTCGCTCTCCTCGTGAATTGAACATTGCACCTCCACGATTAACCTTCATACAGTATTTGGATACCTATATATTTTTCCCGAATCAATAAAATCAGATCAATGAAGAAAAACTCTTCTCACCAACATTTATTCATCAATTGACAATTTTTTTTACATAAAGTTAGGTCATAAAACTGAATATTAAAATTTTATGTTAATAATACAGTTGGTACAGCTATTAATGCTGAGATTCGGATATTCATTTTTTTTCTTGAAGACAATTATTGGAACTTCTTGGGAGCTGCTGCCTAGTATCGGAATTGCTACGAGAACAATAGGTAGTATCAATTTTGGAAGTCGATGGTTGGTTTGAATGTTCATCTGGTATCATTCCGATATCATCGCTGGCAAATTTTTTAGCAATATTGATTTCATTTGGAATTGATTCTTCAATATAGCTCTCAGCTACTGTAGTTGATTCCTATCCAGCATGTCTTTTGATATTTGTGATACCTACCCCTGCATCAGCTGATAAAGTGGCTGAAGAACGCCTGAAACAACGACCGGTAAATTCTTTTGGGCTCGGTAGCTTCAAAAATGTTGCAATTTTCGAAGGGATCTGACCGAAAATATTCTTCCCAACAATTTGTTTCGTACATTTGTTGTTCTTATAGAATACAAAAACCGCGTATGTTCAGTATCTGCGGGTCGTAGACTAGCGTATTTCCTATAAATACCCAGATAATCAACTGGTTGGTTTTGAGTATCGATGACGGTGAATGTTCGTTGAATTTTGAGTTTTCGATTCTCTTATTGTAATCAATGAAGCATCAGTTGAATCTTGAATGTCATCAACCATAAGATTCGTTAATTCTTCTCTGCGACAGGCACCATATATTCCAAATATAAGTGCAACATATAAATGAATCAATCATCAGTTTTGAAATTTCTCGAAGAATAAATTAGGTGGATCATAACTTGATCATTTAATATTCGTCATCATTTTTTCGAAAAGAGTTCAATTTCATTCTTCTTCAATATTTTAGACCTCTTCGGCTTATATCCATCATTCTTCCTTTTCAAAAATGCTATTAATCTTGAGTACTTGCTTATGTCGGTATATTATTATGCAAATTAAGAGTTGATTTCAACATCGAATAGTATGACCACAAAGAGGAGGGTTTACAATCCTCAGATTTCTCGAAAAAATAAGCTAGTAGTACGTCTTCTGTGATCATCTTCACATTATTTTCATCACCTCATCTGATGAATTCATCATGCGTCATTTCATATAATTCCTTTGACTTTGCTGGTAGTAATTCGAGCTTTGCATTTTCTGCTGATTCAAATATATCCAGCGGTATATGATAAACTTCTTCATATGATTTCATAGTCTCGCTTGGTCTCGCTTTTTTTATCGCTTGGAGCGCACGAAAGGGAATCCCTATAATGTTCAAAGAACATCGTGCGTTCCTAGGGAGGATAGAAATAGGAGGTAGGAATTGGGATTTTTTTTTGAACATCTGGAGATTAAATGTTGTTGTTGTCACGTCATGATATAGGGCACAATTATGTATCTAGTTCCTCCCAATAATAATAAATATTCTCCCACATAACCAGAGGCTTTTTTCTGTGACGAAAACGAGTTTGAGATTCCATATCTGTAGACAGGTTATCAAATGTCACTTCTTATTAATCACTTTTTTTCCAAAGAAAAAAAGTGAGTATTTTCTCCCGGATCCCATGTATCAATAATACGAATAATATGAGTATTGTTGATGGATTTCCTGCCGTGCTAAGCAGTCAGGTCGTATCTGACTAATTATTCATTCTGAGATATTGAAATGTTTCATTCAGCATACCATCCTGCATAATTTCTGTTCCGTCAGCCGGTTCTGTAAACATGGCCATTGAATATTTAGGTTGGCAATTCTCACATTACCCAACGACCAATGACAGCCGTTAGAGGGTACCTTCTCTCTACTTTCACCGCCAGATGGCACTCATTCTCATGGTTTTATTCTTACAGAATTAGCTAATACATCCTTTGATACTTGAAGTGAGTAATCTCAATCTTCATCCTAGTAGGTGCAGACCCTAATTATACATGGTGGCAGTGTGAACTACGACTCGGAATCATCGAAAATGCCTGATACTTCTCCTGTTGCTTCTCCTAACCTCACTCTGAACGTATCACCTCCAAAACAGTTCAAGTTCTCAACTCCATCAAACTTGCCAGCTTGGAAAAAACGATTTGAAAGATACATATCCGTCTCAGGTCTCTCGACAAAGTCGAATCAAGAGGAAATAGATATTCTGATATATTTTATGGAAGAGCAAAGTGAACAGGTGCTCCTTACCTTTCCTCAGCAACCTACTACATTCGAAGAAACACTGAAATCATTCGATGATTACTTCATTCCAAAAAAAAACGTTTTCTTCGAACGCTTCAAGTTTGACTCAAAAGCTCAGCGTCCAGATGAGTCTGTGGATAGCTTCATTACCTCACTCCACTCGCTTGCTGGATATTGTGAATATAGTACCCTCAAGGAACAGCTCATAAGAAATCGCATTGTCGTGGGGATGGCTGATACTTTAACTGTTTGTCCAGCTCGTAACTCAATCTGTAGAATCTGCGAAAATAAGGGTCAATGGGACCGTGCTTGCAAGATCACTCAACAAGGGCAAAAATCTAAACCAATTAGGGATGTCAGGAATATGAATTCTGACTGTGATACATTCAACTCACAAACTCTGTGAGTAGATTGAGTTCTAATTCAATTCACGCAGCATATTCACAACTTGGTTGATGAAGGAGAAATAGTTATTGGAATTGTCTTCGATTTGAGCAGAGCCTTCGACACCATAAATATAGATTTTATATCAGAAAAGCTATTCAAGTTAGGAATTCGAGGAAATAATCAACTACTTCGGTCATTCTCATCCAATATATGTTTTCGTGTAAAGCAAAATAACACAATGTCAGAAAAGTATGTCACAACGACAGGGACCCCACAAGGCAGTGTACTTGGGCCTTTGTTATTCTCGCTGTATATTAATGACCTTCCTAATGGAATGAGCAATGGAAAAATATTGTTATATGCAGACGATACCTCGATCATATTATCGGGTAAAAGTGCCGAAGATATGTATCAACGAGTTAATAGAACATTAGTTGAATTCAGTAACTGGTGTTATAAGAACAGACTGATTGTTAACATGAAACAAACAGTCTGCATGGAATTTTCATATTCATCTAGAACCCTACATGATTTCGAATTCAATTCTCGGAATGAATCCCTGAGGCTATCTGATTCAACAATATTCTTGGGAACGATGATCGATCCACTGTTAACATGGCATGATCATATTGATTTTATATGTGAAAAACTTAATCAATCATATTCCTTGATTAAATCTCTGAAATGTGAGTTGGATATAAAATCACTGATATCAGTGTATCATGCTAAATTCCACTCTATTATCAAATACAACATTACCATTTGGGGACTGTCTACAAGGACAGATCGAATTCTCATAAAACAAAAAGCTTTGTTGAGGTTAATTTTCAATCTAGATTATCCAACTTCCTGCAGAGACATTTTTCGCCAAAATAAAATATAAACTGTAGTAAGTATATACATTCTGCAACTATTGACAGTTATACAAGAAAAGAAAAGCGAATTGAGAACAAGAATAGAAATTCACAGTCATAATACCAGGAATAGAAATATGATCATAACTTATAAGCACCATCATTCAAAATATGAAAGTTCCCCCATGTTTGCAGGAGTTTGTCTCTACAATCTCTTACCAAATGATATTGAAGCAATGGATTCTCAAAATTTCAAGAAAAAATTGAAAATGTTCCTGGCTGATAATTGTTTTTATTCTGTAGATGAATTTAAGGTCGCTGTAGGTACTATTTGAATAATTCTATATCCTAAATCACATTATTAGTATGTCTTTCTATGTAAATACTTATATTCGTTTATTTTTTAAATTGTTGTTTCGTACCCTTAACCATTATGTGTGACTTGTCCTATCTATACATGTTGTGGCACAAAGGATTAAAAAAATCTATCTATCTAACTATCTATCTATCTATCTACATGATGAAATTATATCATTCCTTGTAGCACAGGAGCTGATATAACTTGCATACCTCTTCATATGCTTGATGAGTAGGATTGTTTATCAGGTCCTGATGGAAAATCACCATTTCTTTGAAAAGTGACTCAACAAATAAGTCTTTCCATACATATGTTTTTATTATCAGGAATTTGAAAATGCCTATTTTAGGGAGACCAGGTATCCTAGCACTCGAGAAAATTGAATTTCAGAATGGTTCTCTCATGACTATCAATTCAAGAAACTTATCACTCAGAAGTGAACATAGCCTCAGAATTGCCTGATATCTTCGAAAAATTAGGGAATTTCAAAATTTAAACAACAATTGTACTGATAGAAAATCCCATTCCATTTGTGCAATGTATTCCCAGGGTAGTTTCTATCCCATTACTTGGGAAGTTGGAAAATGAATTGAACAGGTTGATTTGAATCAATATCATCGAACCAGTAGAAGATCACACTTCTTGAGTTTCCCCAATAGTGTTTGTTCCAAAGGGTGATTCAATAAGACTTCACTGTGATTACACAGCTCTCAATAGAAATGTTTTGCGTTCATATTTTCCAATTCCTATAGTAGAATACTCTCTTGCTCAACTACAAGGATCTGAATATTAATCAAAACTAGATGCTGATTCTGGTTTCTATCATTCTCGTTTATTATTAGAATCTCAACCCTTGACTACTTTCATCACTTCTTTTGGCCGTTTCATGTTCAAACGCCTTTCATTTGGTATATCATGTGCCTCGGAATATTCAAGCCTGAAATTTTCAAAAATTCTTCAGAATAGCAAAGGGGTTATAACCTATATAGATGATATTCTCGTACATGCTCCAAGTATTGAAGAGCATGATCGAATGCTTCGAAAGGTTCTCAACTGCGTGTGTCAACTAGAAATCACTTTGAATTAGCAGAAATGCATTATAAGAGTGGAACAAATAACTTTCCTAGGTCATGTGATAGCTGAAACTGGAGTGACTATTGAACCATCACGTGTTCAAGCCATTATGGACTTTCCAGAGCCCACTAATGAGAAAGAAGTACTTCAGCTTCTAGGAATGATGAATTTTGCTGCACGTTTCATTCCAGATAAATCAAATACCCTTGATACCATCAACTATCTTTTAAGAAATTTTGTTTTGTTCTTTTGGAAAGAGCTCAACAAGAGGCTTTGAAAAAAGTAAAATATTCATTGTCCAATGCTCCTACTTTATCATTTTTTCCCCTCAAGATCATATGGAACAGTTATTGACGAAGCTCAACATTTTCGTCAATATATATCTATATATCCATAAATGTATTTTGTGTGCTAAGAATCATCTCACTGAATTCCCTCAAAACCGAGATTTCCATAAATATTCAACAAGACATGGAAAACAATTTTGTGTCCCTAAACATTCAACCACTCTATATTAGCACTGTCCACAGTATAATTGAATAAAATTCCTCAACCATCTCTTACTATCCATAAAAACCTTGAATGACCGAAATATTTTCGAAAGAGCTTCCAAGAATTATTTAATTGAGAAGTGCCTGTATACAATTTCTACTGATAATATGTGTTAAGTCAATGCTTTGCATACTGCGCCATATTGAATTTAATTCTCAACTCTATGTATTTTTTTTTTGTAGATACCTGTAATCCTGACATGTCTTATATCATTGTGTGTGATCCTGAAAGATGAATAAATTTTATCATTATTATTATTATGAGCCTCGTTCATATATTATATAAACACCAAGTGGTGTATTTCGTCGAAATAGATAGTTTTTGATTGAGGCCCCATATTATAACAATCAAACAAATAATCAAGATAATATAAACTTTCTTTAATTTTCAATAGATAATTCAGTACGCCAAACAGATAATTCATGGCGCGAAGAACCTAGTGTGTTTGAAAGTATTCAGGTCCCGCCTGATATCAATGTTTCAACATCTGATGTATCTGATTCGTCTTCATCACCCAAGGTTGATTTTGTAAATGTTATAAAGTGTAAAACTCTAGGTAGACCCAAACGTTCATGTACAAAACCGACCTGGATGAAAGATTTTGTTTGATTTTGTGAAAAAGGAGGATGTTTCGTCAGCCGTTTCTGTAAACATGGCCACTAAATATTCAGGTTGGCAATTCTCACTTCATCCAATGACCAATGACAGCCGTCAGAGGGGACTTTCTCTCTACTTTTACTGCTGAATGGCACTAATTCCCATTGTAACATTCTCACAGAATTAGCTAATGAAACCTCTAATACTCGAAGTGAGTGATTTCAATCTCCATCCCAGTAGGTGCAAACCCTAATTATATAATTTCAATCTGAAACTCATAAAAATTTTCATTACAGCTCTTTTCGATATCATGAATTATATTATGTGTATTGTGAATGTCATTGTTGAATCAATTCACAATAATTTTCGTAGATATGACACATAAACTCAACATAATGTTCGATTCGACATTATTTGAGCTTTTGGTTCATGTCAGATACGACATAAGAGCTTGATGAAGTGTTCAAACATTGCAGATGCGCCAAATTCAAAACATAAATTATTATGCCCTTATTTTTGAAAATAAGACACCTGGAGGCACAGTACAATTTCTTGGTCCAGTCACAATTATCGAATGGCATGTTGGGCTAGGGTGTATAAACGAATAATGATTCTCAAAATCTGAAAGTCACTCAGGAATAAATCTTTGGAATAACTCATGGAACACCACGTTATTATTCAAGTGAAAATGTGTTCGATCGGGCCTGTAGTAATGACTTGAGACAATTTCAAAGTATCAGTATGATGAATCGCATCAAAGGAGGTAAAATTGGAATGGAATCTATTAGGCATGTTCATGACACTAGAAACAAGAAGAATGGAACAATGTTACCTCAATCTGAAGGAACTGTTGGACAACGAATCGAAAACTAATCAGTACCTACCACGACTTCACACTATGATATCTGACTCAATGAGACAGACTCAAAATCTGGGAACTGCCAATATTTCGTTCGAAAAATACTTCAAGATCCTCATGGATCAAAATAAATAACAGTCTGAAATGAAATGGGAGCGAAAATTGTTTCCGATTGTGTCATAATTTCCATTCTAGCATACCTAACTCACATTTCTTCTGATCTCACGCACAAGCAGTAGTTCTGCTAGAACTTTTGTGACTTACCATAATTATTCATTCTCTTTTCTACCAATTTCACTGTTCTCATGCTCAAAACGAAAGATAAACATCATTATTGATATTATGACCATGGAGTGTCAATTTATTCAGGAGCCATAATTATCATATAATTTCACCGAGATAGAAAAGTATCCGAGGAATATATATATCTTTCTATTTTTTCTGAACAATTGCTCGAAACCATAAACTTTATTGAGAAATTGAATCCGTAGCAACATTCTTCATGAAATTTTCCAGATATCATAGTAATTCTTTCAATCAACCGTCACACCAGTTGTTCAAGAAACTTGAATATTTTAATGCACTGTATATCTGATAGTGACAGTGAGTCAGTTGTTAATTATAAATAATAATTGAATTGTCAGAATATTGAATGATAATATATAAAAGGTTTTCCAAAAAAGTATATTGAATTCACAAGTGGTCCTTCGTGCCTTTAGAAACAGCACTTGGCAAGCACAGTCCTCAGAATGGCTCCACAATGGTTCTGAAAAATTTACCAAACATGGAGTCAAAACTGAAGAACACTCAGAATAAAATGCTAGAAGATATTGAATTTGCTCTGTACGGAAGACATTCGGCAAGTAAATCAATACGAAAGCACATTTTGGCCTTCCCTGGGTATGATTTCGACGAGTACTCAAAGGATTACAAAGAACAGATCGAGTTGGTTGGAGATTCATTGAGCAAGAAAAGTCTCCAACAGCTATGCACTCTATTTGATATTCAGTGTGAAAAAACCGCAAATGCAATGATTTGACAATATGTTTCATAAAAACAGTTATGGAAATGTTCGAAATGATTAACGAAAATGAAAATATGTCTTGAATACATCCGAAAAGTTGCAGTAGGAGTTAAAAAATGAGTTCTTTCAAAGGATTTGAAAAGAAATCAGAATCGATAGAGATTCGAGATGAAATAATGAAACTTCAAGATTGTGTTTTCATAAAACAGGAAGAAATAGTGTGTTCAGAAGCTGAACTGAACAAAATGAAAATTGAAGAAGCAGCTCCCAAACACATAACCGCTAAACAACGTGACTTAGAACAGATTAGGAAAGTCTCCGAAATCTATGAAACGCGCCTCAATTGCAAAAAGAAGTCATTACAGAAATACGAAGAGATTTTCCAGATGGATTCTGATTCAGGTTCTGAGGTAACAACTTCCTATCAAAATGACATCACTGATATCAGAAGTGACATTTCACAAAATCATAATACACGGGATGTTCAAGAGTGGACTAATAATATAAATGATCAATATTATGAAACATGTACCTCAGATCATTCATCACAAAATAAAATAGGTGATCTAGCACGATCCATCAACAGCATGCTAGCAAGACAAACTGTCGGGAATGAGGTAATATAAGCTTTTTAATGAAACTTGCTTGTTTTTACCTAGGGAAAATGTTCTCAGGCTAAACAAAAACCTGACAGGTGAAGCTGAAAAGACGGTGGAGATGCTATTAGTAACTGCCCAATCTCCTGATGAGATTATCGACATGCTAGAAAATGAATATGGGCGTCAAGAACTAATAATTGATGAGCTTTTAGTGAAAATACGTCACTTACCTGATGTCCAGAGCCTATCGTCCTTCATGGATCTCAGCAGTTCAGTTAGAAATATTGCAGCGGTCTTCGAGGGTGACATGACATGAATGTTCAACCAGAAAAGTCTGTAAGCTAATTTGGTCACCAAATAACCAACACATTCACTTACCCAATTGGGTAGCTACTTGCTACAGAAGAAAATCCGAAGTCATCATGAGTCTTTGAAAGATTTTTCTAATTGAATACAAGAAATGTCTCAGATTGTATCTAGGATTACTTTCGTATCAGAGAATAATAGTGACACAAGTTTCCAATCCAACAATCACACTCCAAGAGAAAAAAACAATATGGAAGAAAAACATATTTGTAGCCCATTCAACATTCGAAGTAGAACATGCAAGATCTGCGAAGATCAAGAACATTCAGTAGAAAATTGCAGTCAGTTCAAATCTGTAGATGAACAACAACGATGAAAGATAGTCAAGAAAGACAATTTGTGTTATTGCTGTTCGAAATCACATAGTGGAGAATGCAGAAAAAATAAAACCTGTGGAGTGAATGATTGTGACAGATTTCATCATAACTTGTTACACAAACATATAGAAAATAGAGTCGCAAATATCTCAAGACGACCTGAGATAACTGTGCATGTTTCTAAATCCAATGATAGTTCATTACTGGAAATTATTCCTATTCAAATCGAAGGTCCAAACGGATTATTCTATATATCAAGAACAATCGAAAATCTGATATTCAACGGAATAGGGATTTCAGTAGGTATAGTTAATATTTTTTCTGAGGTAGCCAAAAAGTGTATGATAACTCAAAATTAGTACCTAGAAATCAAATAAGTTGAAAGTTGAAGTTGAAATAGGTCATTTTTTAGTTAATCGATTCTGATAGGTTGAATCTATCGAACGTGTATGGATGAGTGAGCGATAGAATTTTTCTTCTTTATTCTGTGTTGTTCCGAAAAGTTGATAAAATTGCGAAGAGAAGGAGTATGCGCTCCAAGAAGGAATTGACAGACCCAGGTGGGTTGTCGCTGTTATTTATAGTGTCATATAGGTTCTGATGCGAGTTCCAGGGAAGATCAAGAAAGGATACAAAAAAATTAGGACTTGTCTTGGAGTACTACCCCATTCGTTGTTTAATTCTGAAAATATTCAATTTCCTTGTTGAAAGCATTTTGATTATTTTTGTTTTTGTGTGTATATTTGTATGTGGATTGTCTGACTCTTACAGGGTGGAGCTATCAGGAAAAAATATATATTGTCTTACTGTAGTTGACATAATGATGATAATAATAACAAGAGTCAGTTGCATATCAGAACTATGTCAATTCTATTACAGCAAATAGCAGATCAACCAGGAAATACATTCCGCTGCAACCAGCAGACTTTTGGATTGAAAGTTTTGTTTCTATAGTGACAGATATTGGAGATTGATTAATTGTTTTTTTTTTAATGGTAATTGAATTGCGGCGAGATATTCTAAAAAGTCAGAATTGCGTGCAAAATTAGATGGTTGGTCGGAGGACGAAACTCTACAGTTATTCAAATTCAAGCTTATAGGTGAGGCATACAACTACTTCAAATCGGATACAGGGTTGGACTTGGCGAATTATTCAGCTCTGAAATCTAGGTTTTTGCAGAAATTCACTCCGCTTGGAATACCTGGAGAGAGTCAATAGAATTTGAGCAGGTGTTTTCAGAGACATGATGAGGATGTGTCGTCATTTTGTACTAGGTTGAGGATTTTAGGTGCCAATTTATTACGGGAGGATTTAGGAGGGGCTACCGTGGATGGAGAGACAGGAATAAGGAAGAAAAATAGGGAATTGCTTTTGAATCAATTCAAGGTGGGGCTGCGTGAGGACCTGATGGAAGAGACGGGTATTCTATTGTTGCGTGAGCCTAATCTAGATCTGGAAAAGGCTGAGGAGCTGGTGAAGCTGCAAGAGACGACTCTCATGATGATACAAGGAAGGAGTGCGAGAATGAGGATTTCTATGGTCGATGATGGATGTCTTTGTCATTCCTGTGAAAAATCTGGGCATTTTGCTAGAGAGTGTAGGAGTTCCAGATGGACTAGGGGTCACTGAATCCCAAAATGGGGACGGCATGTTACTCGTGTGGGCAAGCAGGACATTTTGCAAGAGAATGTCGGAGAGTGTCACCAGGAAGTCGACATGATTGTTTTTTGTGTCATCAGAGGGGGCATTGGGCGAAGGATTGTCCAAGAAATGATAGTAATACAGGGCGATCAGGTTCTCGAGAGGTCAATAGGGGATAGGTCAGTAATGAGGGGAGCTGTTGGAGACAGGGGTCAAAATTCACAACCTGAGACTCAGAGGGAGGTGAATCAGTCAATGGGTGCTATACCAGAGCAAAGACAAAAATCTTTTCATTTTTCAGGTTCACGTCGAGACGATCAAGGTATTGATAATTCAAACTGTTGAGGCCGAAGCCCTACTTCCAGGATGGGGGCCAGAGGCAAATGAAGAGGCAGAACAATTTTGATAAATATAACGATGGAGTAGGGAAAGTGCGTGTTATGCTTGTTCCTGAGGTAGCCTCAAGAAATATTAAAGACATTCCGCACATCATTCGAGGGCGAGTGAATGGAGTTGTGGGTTATTGTTCAGTCGATACAGGGGCATCGGTGACACTCATTCAAAGTGGAATGGTTCCTAGAAATCAAATAAACTCTATGGGAGCGGATAAATATCAGCTAACTAACGTTACTGGTCATTAAAGTTGCTGCGATATTCTTGAGGAAGTTTGTGCCACACCCCTAATAGCCCATAAGGATCTGCATATTCAATGAGACATTCTACTGGAATGTACTGCAATTCTTGTTCAGTGAATTTTGTCAGATTCAAAGCGGAAGATTTTATAAACTCCAATAGCACAGTTATTTCAGACTTCATGATTTTTCGAGCAGAGCTGAAATATTTCAGATGCTACTAGTCTCACGTCAAGTTGTATACTGATGAAATAAAAAAAACGAGTCACATTTTTCACATAATTTTATTCAAATCAGACATGACCTCATTTTCACAATAATGAAAATATTCTCTGAGAGCATTACTACACCTTTTCCAATAGTAATTCAGAAAGCGTCATATGCAATTCAGACTATATCATTTGTAATTCAGATCAGTTAATTGAAATTCAGAAAATATCAAATGTCATTCAGAATCGTCAATTGATATTCAGAATGCGTCATTTGTAGTTCAGATTGATCAACTGAAATTCAGAAAGCGTCAGTTAGAATTCAGAAAGCATCAATTGAAATTCAGAAAGCGTCATTTATAATTCAGAATGTATCATTTGTAATTCAGAAAGGGTAAATGGTAATTTGTAATTCATAATAGTTGATTGAAATTCAGAAAGCATTATTTGTAATTCAGATTAGTCAATTGAATTTTAGAAAATATCAATTGTAATTCAGATAAGTCAATTGAAATTCAGGAAATATCAATTGTAATTCAAAAAACTTCATTTGTAATTCAGAAATATGGGACAGTGTTACGTTTGCATGCATACCTATACCTACAATCCATCATTATCACAAGTACCTACCTAATGTGTACTTTATACAGCGAATCGATGAAGGTGGCCCATTCATATGTGGAGAACGAAATTTTCGCTGGATGGAAGGGTTTCTTCAGGATGATGCTCGGACTGAACTGTCTAGCTGGACTAAGTCCGCACTGGATCATGTAGGTGGACAACTGGAACGATGAAGTCAGCAAGAGGTACGATTCAGCTTTCGCTGCTTGCTCAACCATCTCCAAATACGTATCAACGTCACCATAATAATCCATCATTGCCAATGAACTAGTACTATCATTTTCGAAAAACACTTCACAAGACGAATAACCAGAGTCGATACTCATTGCTATCAAACTGATGTGTTGGATTGGGTTGGTCCTCACTATTTATACCACCACTGCCACGATTTTGAATAGTTCAGTAGTCCAATTTGGTGTATAATTTTTTTCGAAAACATGTTTGGCTTTGCTTATTCCCACAATGTCACCAACGTCGAATTTCTTGGTTCTAGCAATTTTGATGTGATTGTACGTGGATTTTGAAATATCTTGTTCATTGGCTTCGGTGACGTCAATGGGCTTGCATCTAATCGTCGTATGTTTCGTGTTATTATAATTCTTCGTGATTTCAGGCAGGACATCTATCCAACGGTATGAGCCATTTAAACTAAAGTACTTGTATATTTTTTCCTTCAATGTCCGTATAAGACGTTCAGCAATGGCTGCCTTCATCATGGTGTACGTATGATAATGGTTGATGGAGAACTTTTGTAGAACTCAGTACCTTGATCGGTTTGCAAGTTCTTGGGAATTCTGGTGTTGCCAGCATGTGATAGGATATCTGCAAATGCTCGAGCAATTTCAGTACCAGTTTTTGATTTCAATGGTCGAGTCCATAGGTGCTTGGAAAAATAATCAATCACAACCATTATCAGCTTATGATCCTCATTCACAGAGGCATAGGGTCGCATTTCGGCCAGATCCATTTGCCATAGATCATCTAAGCCTTTGATGATGATGCGACGGACGTCTCGGGAATTTCTTACGTGTAGGTCTATGTGATTCATTAACGAGTTGGATTTCTTCTTTAGAATGTAACATGTTGACAACGTCGGATGGATAATGATGTAAGGAACGATGACACAAGTAGTTCATATAATTTACAAAGGAGGTTTTGTTTCTGGTGGTGGTTGTGGTGATAGTGTCACAGTCGAAGATTTTGGAGCTACAATATTGGTGATATCCGTTTTGATTTTAGCAATGGCATCAGCGAGCTGACGTTCTTTATCATGATTCTGTTGCTGCTCAACCCTCGAATCGTGCAAACTCCTCACAGTGTTGTCAATCTTATCAATAAGTTCTAAAATATTTTTCACATTCAAGTCGATGTCGCTTTTGAGTTTTGGTAGAGAATTGTTGTGAAGCTGCTCCACATGTAAGTTGGTCTTGTGTACTATGCCAGACAACTGAACAAAGTTTGTATTGTACGATGTTAGTTTAAGATCATGTACATCCACTCTCTTCCTTTCTTCGTTTATTTCGTTGCTGAAGCCAGCAAGGTAATTTCGGATTTTTTCACCGTAATTATCGAGAGCATGCTTGAAATCTAACTTAATTTGCGATATAACTTCATCCACATATTGTTTGTTTGCAACATCAGCGGCATCTGTTGGCAGTTTTACGTTACACATCTTCAAATGACCAACATCAATATCACCGGTTGGAGTATGTGGAAATCCAGATCTGACTGTCACCATCTGAGCTGAGCGTGAAAACGAACCACGTCCGAATTTGTCGAGACTCATTATGCTAATGACTGAAGTATTGTACGTTACCGATAGTGGTCGGCACTTTGCCCCGCCAATTAGCCCTGCCACTCATAGACATGCCATGGAAGTGTCACGGAAGTATCACGGAAGTGTCAAGGAAGTGTCACGGAAGTGTCACGAAAGTGTCACGGAAGTGTCACGGAAGTGTCATGGAAGTGTCACGCAAGTGTCATGGAATACGGAAATGTCGCCGATTCGTCACACATGTTTCATTATGCCTGCCTCTCCTAATTCGTTCAAGATGGCAACGTTTGATGTATTTACGGCTTGCTGTGATGCAATGAGCAACTTCAATCTATCAACCAATTCGTTTGGATCATTCCAATACATGTATTCGATGGGTGCTGTGTTGTATGTCAACTTCAAACCACGACCACTGGAATTGGATCTGAACATTGGACGAATAATTTCTACGTATTTGAGTCTAGAGGAAGACTTCATACGTCCTGTAGAATTCAGATGAGCTTTGGTGAGCAAGAGTATTTTCTTGAATGGGTTCTTATCATCTTTGGCGAAGGATGGATCATTGAAGAAGAGTAATTAATAGAGGCCTGGAGTGCCACGGAACCGAAAGCCATCAAGCAGAATATCTCCAGTTCTTCGATGGAAATCCATTTCTTTTCCGTTGAGAGACCATTTCGATGTTATTGAATCATATTTGGGACCATAAACCATATCCATATTTTCATCATTTGTCCAGTATTCAGTCAGATATTTTTGAACCATCGCAGGATACTGATCGACGTAATCATGTATTGCAGCCGGTGAGATATTTTCACTATCTGCAAAAAGTTCATCATCAGCATTGTCATAACCGTCCTCATCATCATCTTCAGTATGCCCAGCATTATCAGCCACATCCATCATAAGTATGAAATTAGTTTGATTCAAATCCGATTGCTCCCTATCCACCTCCCCATCCTCTTCCTCCTTCTTCTCCTTCTTCTTCTCCTTCTTCAACCCCAACGACTTTGCTTTGCTTCGCTAGATGTTTGAAAGTGTTCCATCTTGTTTTTCTTCTATGACCTTGGACGTGGAGGCAATTTGTTTCAAAGGTGATGTCAGTGGTTGAAATATTTTCTGTAACGCTTCATCATCCTCAGACTTGCCTTTTTTCAGAGCAAAATATTTCCGTCTGATTGATTTCGATATTTCATTGATTTTTTTCTTGCGTAGCGCATCAGCAACGTCATCATGCATTCCGTTCAACGTCATCTTGATGAATGACCCAAAGATCACAGCCTCATAAACTTATCGAAACCATTTCTGTATCTGCCAGCGTTTATGTCAAAAGCTATCGCAATCGCCATCGCGTTATATTGGCTGGAATTCCAACACTCTGAACACAACGCTTTGAATCGATCGAATGACATGTCTGGTGACACATGCTCATCAAACACATGCTTCAGATTCATTTCATCTTGTCGAAATAACACCACCAGGTTACTGTTGTCTCGCACCAGCTGCTTTGATATCTTGGAATAGATCTGGCATAGGAATGCCACGTCAATCTCCTTGTGTCTACACATCGAGGAATATTCTCGAATATTTTGCTGCTTGTCACATGACACATCATCGAAAATGAATATCGAGTGATTCTTCGATTCTGATGGACTAATGACCTCGTCATTCTCTTTAAGGGGAAATAACCAACGCCTTTCACTGAATCCAACACTTGTTGTAGCAATTGATATTTCGGCTGGAACAACGACTTTGAATACACGTAAACGTTCTTGAATTTCGCGCCATTTGGATTGAACAGCAGGAAAAGCATCGCATTGGTCTTTCCACATCCGCTTGGTCCGCAAAAGATTGCTCTGAACGAATGGGGAAGCAGTTTCCCATGTTTACTACCCGATGACTTGATTGATGAAACTTCATCCAAATTCTCGATGGACAACGTCCGTTCTTGTTGAACGATCTCCATCATCTGATGAGAGTAGTAGTCGAGCTGTCTACACGTCAGTTTTTATGTTGCTCTACCACGGAGAGGGTGTGCCTAATTCTCTGATCGATAAACTTCCCATCGAATTGCACATTCCAGGCTACAGATTTTGTGGTCCAGGCACCAAACTCGATAAGAGACTTGCTAGAGGAGACACCGGCATCAATCCGTTGGACGACGCGTGTCGAGAACACGATATCGCCTATTCTTAAAATTCCTCAATAGAAGACAGACACAAAGCTAATTGGATATTCGAAAATCGAGCGTGGGAGAGAGTCAAGTCGAAGAGCGCTACATTCAAAGAGAAGGCTGCTGCTCGACCTGTCACCACCGGAATGAAGGTCAAACATAAACTTGGCATGGGTCTTGTATCACAGCAATCCCTATCCAACATTATTAAATTCATAAAAAATGTACTACCGAAGTCCGCAAAGTCAGATGATGTTGGTGGTGATACAACATCAGGAAGTGGTCTGAATAAATCTGCATTGAAAGCACTCCATGCAGCCAGAATGGCAGTCAAGAGGGCTGGCGGTAAAAAAAGAATCAGAGTACCAAGAATCATACCTTATCCACACAGTGACGGTATACTATCATTTATACCAATCTTTGCTGCCTTGGGAGCCCTAGGATCACTAGCTGGAGGAGCCGGAGCAGTCGCAAAAACAGTCATTGATGCGAAAAATGCAAAGAGAAAGCTCGAAGAAGATCAAAGACATAATAAAGCAATGGAGACTATCGGAAAGCAAGGTTCTGGCCTATTTCTACACAAAACATCGAGAGGATTCGGACTGTACTTAAAGAAACAATCAAAAAACTTCTAGACAAGCTACCCAATAGATCAATGTACGATAAAGATGTGATAAAGTATGCCAAACAGCTGAAAATACCGTATTTTTGAGGTGTTTTTATGCGGGACACTCTACCTTCCACCGGTTCATGGCATCACGAGTGTGCTTTATTGAATTTGGATACCCCCAATCATGTGGGCACTCATTGGGTGACTTACATAAAAAATAATGAAAAATCTTATATTTCGATAGTTATGGCAATCTGAAACCGTCCAGAGAATTGGCTCAATAATTGGGTACTGGCACGAGAATCATGTACAATAATGAGCAATACCAAAATTCTAATCATAGTAATTGTGGACGTCTATGTCTAGAATTCCTGTTCAATGAAACCAAGTAACACAAGCATTGTGCATCAGTCATGTCTCTGATTGTGACGTTGAAAATTCGTACATCTACGCTCTCCATAGACTTTTTGACACCATTTCAACTCGATCCAGACTCTGATCACGGACTAGCATTGTTGGGATTCCATTCATACAACAGTATACCAAATATCGACAAAATATCAAAGTTTTATCTGCAAGATGAGACCAAGGCGGGAAAGATCATCGATATTCCCGAAGGTTCATACGACATTGTGGACATTGAGACATTTATACGCAAAGAATTGGGTATATCGAGTGCAAAGGACGTTGATGATATATTCTCGTTGAAGCCCAACAATAATACACTAAAGTGTGAGATTTCGAGCCAAAGGTTTGCCATCGATTTTCGCCCGAAGGATAGCATAGCTCAAGTCTTGGGATTTTCAAATAGATTGTTGAACGCACAACAAGTCCACACTTCCGATTTGCCGGTCAGCATAACCAAAGTGAGAACCATTCACATTGATAGCAACGTTACTGCTGGAGCTGGAGGAAGGTTCCAGTGCAGTCTTCACAATGTCGATACTTTATATAATTGGTTATGTAATTTATTGCCAAAATAAGAAAAATATATAATAATTTCAGAGTTTTTATTCATCACATCCCTAATTTCTCAGTATTACAACAATAATAATTAAGATTAAAATAAGCGAGCATATTAGTGAACAACAAAGTGTCGAAATTTCAATGACATTGACAGTATCTTGATCCAATTTTGCGGAGGATTTTTTCAATGCAAGTGTCTGCCAGTCTCCCATTTCGTCGTCACTGCCATCAGAAAACAATAATTTCAATTCATAGTGGATGCAGCGTTCATTAACATGTTGCGACATGTCGAATGAATATACAGGTATTTTGTTATCATTGACATACATTCTACTCATCATCTTCCAATCACACTGTTGTGTACGATTCACATCAAAACATACGGCTGCATTCCTCGTATTGTACGGTATGTTTGTGTAGAAGACGATGTTGCTCAGAGCGGTCAATAGAATGAAGCTTGCTTTCAGTATCGCCATCTAGTAGCTGTGTTGGTTGAATCCTTTCTCTCGATGTAGGTGTAGCTGTGCGTCTCGGTTCCGTTAACACCTTGTCCCAAACACTCAAATTTTCAAAATCTTTAAGTAGACAAACTTTCTGCTCATACAATTGGATATCTGCGCTGAGTTGTCTAACCTTCAACCCAGATCCTTCTAGTGCACATCTGTATTCGTCAGAAGACATGATACAACTGTTTCACATCCATACTTTCAACCCACATCTTATTACATCTCTTTCCCTTTGTCTCTCTCTCTCTCTCTCTCTCTCTCTCCCTCTCTCTCTCTCCCTTTCTCTCTTCTTTTGTTTTTTCTCGCTCTCTCTCTTCTTTTTCCATGTCTCTCTTTCTCGTACACATCATCCAGACAAGGGTGTGGAAAAAGAATACACAGAAAAGTCTAATAATTGTTTCTATATTCTAAATTGTAAAAGTGTATAATAGTATAAATGTAAAGAGGAATAATGAAAATTTATACAATCAAATATGGATATTAGGAATAATTACATAATACTTGAATAATTAAAAATATACATATATACAACATTTGGTGAATTATTGGATGAATAAAAGAAGTTACATTTTTTTCATGGAAAAATGAGTCATCAATACAACAGCGTTGGTTTGGAAATCTTGATGCAAAAATACTAAGGAGAAAATCAATCCGTTAAACTGTAGTGACCCCACGGAAGTGTGTCAAACGAATCGTGAATTAGTTTCCGCTCATCATCTTTGGGACTCAAACCAATCATTGTTTGTTCGATGGAGGAAACATCGTGAGCGTAGGAACGAATCGTTTGCTGGGCTACGGTCTCTTCTTTCCAAGCCGTCAGACAATCCACATAGTCATCAAAAGTCAACTTATTTTTGACGACGCATTTCTTGACACCCTTGGATTTTTTAGTTATATCGAAATTTTCCAATCCCTATCTAGTCGTTCTTCACTGACTCCCTTTCTTACCAATCGCTTCCTCTCTTTTTCAATATTCTCATCTGTTATATCCAATTTATAACTGTACATCTTGGACCGTAGTCCAGCAAAATGCGTAATAATCTTACCGTTTGCCTCCTCCTTCAATAGGCCCAAGACTTTTTTATTTACTCGAGGTATACCATAAATATAGTCTGGAGCATAGTCAGACGTGCCAAATCTCTCGATATCTGCATCAATCACCTCACTATACGCATCGTCACATACAATTTCGTAGATGAAGCTGTCCGTATTGGTATACATGAGTTTTACGTCAGCTCCAAGCTTGGCAACATGAAATTGTAGTGGAAATCATACATGACGATTTTTGACGAGTCAAGGATACACATGCCAATGTAGAGAGGTTTATTGAAAATCAGCTCTGCTTCTTTCAACTCTACTGCTACCAAATTGTCATCGAAAACTGTTCGTTGTTGGAATCGAGAAATTGAAATTAAATTTTTAATGCCATAGCGGCCTTCATACATTCTGACTAACTAAACTGTTCTATGATTACAAATATTCTCCATCGTCTTCCCAAACACAGCATTATTGGCCAATTTCCTTAAATCTTTTTCAAAATCGTTCGTAGCTAGAGTCCTCAATCGAGTATTCACCTCGATGTAGGGCTTTAGCCACGTGGATTGTTTGAACTTTGATTCTTTATGAATCTTGGTCAATTTCAGACCGTGTTTTAATGCCTGCTTCAAATTTCTGTAATGTAAAATATATGACTTTTTATCGTACAGCGTGGTCATCAATTTGAATAATCTTGAATTTGGTGGTGTGCGGTGTTCGGGACAAAATGGTAGGTCCTTGTGTAGGTCATGCAACCCCTCAGGATACTCCAAATCAACTTGGAGAATATAGCCTTCAGGAATATTGTCAGGAATTTGGGTTACATCAATGTCAACATTTTCTACCCATGTAAAGCCCCCATAAGGGAGCGGTTCACTCATTGCTTTTCCATTAAGGTTATTTACATCGAGATAAAGAAGGTACTTTGACGGCTTTTTTAGATCGTAATTTTTCTGGTACTTATTGTTTGCTTCGCTATACCTATTGCAACAAACCGATACTCCTCCTTTTATCACCTGCTCCACAAACATCACCATGTCGATGTCTTGGATGATTTGCAGCTTACACCCAGTATACTTGAGCATGCAATACCAAGTATAGCCGGGCATTGTGTAATACCATGCAGGATCGAGACCGTAGGTTTTCAGTGATGATGCTCGGAAATTTTCCATGACGTCGGCAAGAAAAAGAATATCGGTCCGCATATATAGGTCGCTATATTCTCCCAGCGATTTCAGATCGAAAGATTCCCAAACTTTTTGCGCGTGCGCATAATCAATGTCCGAAATATTCGTGTCGTTTGATTTGTTGTAGAAATTTTGAATGCTTGGCAACTTGGATTCATCCAATCTTTCCACACTATCGACAAAATCATATGGGAATACTCCTTTTCGTGTCAACAATGCAAATTTCGTCTCATTTACGTTACTGAATTCCTTCTTCAGGCTTTTCAAATCATCGACTTTCAACGTTGACACTAGAGCATCGAGACTGGTTTCCAAGAAGCGGAAAGAGTTTATGAATCGGAATTTTATGCTTGTTTCATCATCATGTTGTGTAAAGGAAATATATTTTTCGCGATTAACCGGGAGTACGCTCACACGTCCCTGCTTGGAAATGTCTCTGATTATGAAATGCGAATCATATCCTGAGAGGTTGTGGAACGTAATGGGAACAACGAACAGTTTCCTAAAATTGAGATTACAGGGAGCCTGGTGTGCGAAGCCTCTGAATGCGCCAGTAAAATGGTCGTGGTCACGTACGATAACGTCTTTTGCCTCGAATTTCTCTTCGCAAATGTGGCAGATGGTTGCGCCACTGGTACTAGCTGGTTTGACAACCATTGGAACGATATTTTTCAATTTGGATTCGACAAATTTGGCAATTTTAGACATTTCACGGGCAAACCAGTCCATGCAATCTCCACCCCTATGACTACGATAAAATGACAGCGAGTCATCGAAAGAACATTTAAAATAGTATCCAGCACAGTATGCTTTATGATGTTGATACTTTGAAGTGGTTTTTGAAATTTTGGAATTACATTTCCCCAACTGCAATTCGAAATCAGCATAAATGATGAAAGGACATGTCTGCTCATACACATGGTTCTCGAATTCTACAAAATCATACTTGGGGAATGAAATTTTCTCATTATTAATTTTTTCACATCGAGCGGCATGACTATCAAGCTTCTCCTGACAATGGTAATAGTTGAGGCACCGATCGCAGATGAATTTCTTGACCTTATATTTGTTGATTTGGTTTGATACTGGTCGTGAAAGGTCCTTAATCCAGACATAGTGATATTTCACGTTAACGTTTTCCTCAACATTATCATTATCGGGAGGAGCTTCATAGTCATTCAATTTTGGGAAATATTTGTCTTGAATTAATAGTAAATTAACGTGTCAATTGAGTTCATGCTTAGTCAGTCTGATGGGTACGACAGTGTAAAATGTTCGTTCGTTGACTTCTGTCAACTCTAGCGCATAAACATTAATCGAAATATCATTCATTTTTCCAAATTATGTGATTTGGGGCAGTTTCATTGGTATATCTAACCCTTTGATGTTCAAAACTTGTGAATAGTGAGGATGATTATTCACTCTATATGACTTCAATTTAACGGGATGCAAACAACTGACTATGCTCCAAAAGAAGCATGCCTCATCATCATTTTTAATGTTAATGCAAGCCTGCTTTTTCTCAATCTGCACTGGCAATTTGATGTATGATGAGCCATTGCCCATTTCATATTTATTTACGGCAACCTCTAGAGAAATAATTTCGCTCAAGGCCCATCCGTTATTTTTCTCGGCAAATTCGCTAAGTTCATTAAGGATCACATCTAGCGCATTGATTATGAACTAATCGGCTAGGTCCGTTCCTGCGTCCACGATGGCATTAGGAGTACAAAAATGTTTGCGGTCAACCGATTGCCCATTATTCGACTTCTTAATGAAGTCACTAGAAAATGTAGAGTTGACCTTTAGCATTGAAAAGCGTCCCAAGATTTTTGGAATTTTATCATTTACTTATCTGAATGAATCCTCCAAAAAGTCGATGATCCCCTTATGTCTCAAATTCAGAATAAGACCGGTATGAACTCTCGACGCGAAGATTGAATTAACATCAATCCAACGAATATAGAGCTCCAGGCCAGAGCCAACATGTCCTCTATTCATAGTTTCGATGAAAAATTTCATCCGTTTCAGTTCCCCGATCTTAGTCTGAATTTTTACGCTTCAAACCAATCGAGTATCCCTTTTCAATGCTAAAATACATTTCCGTATGTGTAAAAGGATTGATTTCGATACAAAAAGTGCCAATGGTTCCGAATAATTTTTCTCAATTAATAAGAGAGTTTCGTCAACTTTGATCAAGGTTTTATTGATGCTCTCCATTGCTGTATTGATGATATTTCACCCAAATAAAACAAATGCAGCTTACTTTAATTCTCCAAAATTTCAAACGAAGCTGCTGGATTGGCCTTCCTAGTCTGCACCTTTTCTCTGAATACTACAGAATATTTCCCGCTACCGAAATATCCAATGTGGGAAGAATAGGTCTCAGTTACACGACTGGGCAGGAACACAACAGAGTCCTCCAACTCAATCAGAACAGATTCACCAAATTTTGTGGTGACCACTTTCGCTGTCTTGATTGGTTGGAGTTGCCCGAGCAGGAGATTCACCAACTTCACGCTTGGTTTCTGTTGTTTTGGAGCAATCAGAGAAGCTGCGTTGATTTGAGTAAGATCCATCTGGTGGGAAGAAAAAGGACAAAAAACATCAGCAGTCCCACAGAGTCATGATGAGCTTGATACTAGGATGGATCATTTTCGATAAAACTAGAAATAAAATCAATCTGCGATTGATCATTGACACTTTCATTGAATTGTCTCTCGAAAAAACTCGGAATGAAAAAGGTAGATGCGGGATGAGCACAGGGTTGTATTATTTTTAGAATAAAATGAGAGGGGCCGATAATATAGAACTAAGGAACTTGAAATGGAATAAAAAAGTCAGATAATATCGGATTGATAATAAAAAAAAAACTTTGATAAAGAGGTACTCACTATTATTGCTATTAATGCGCACACACACACACACAAACAGTGATGATTTGGCTGGAGCTGGTCAAGAGACAACGTTCTCGATTGCAGACTCGAGTGTGAATGATGTTGCGCTGCGTCGTCGCTTTTATACGCTGGCGGAGATACCACGTGACTTGCTGATAAGCGATGTGGATATTCTGGAAAAACCCATCTGAAACGACTGCTGATAGCGATAATTTCTCGCGTCATTCTGATCACGTGACGACGTATGAATGATTTGAATTTTGCGCCGGTTTCTAGTGGGCGTGACCTCCAACCAAATGCTGGTCTCTGATTGGCTTGGGCTGGTAACCCTGTAGCCCCTCTACTTAATTTCTACGAATGAAAACCAAACCACTGAGGAAACCATAGTGAAAATTCCTCGAAATACTTGGAAAACAGGCATAATGTTAGAAAATGATGTTACTATTCGAGCTCGCACAGAAGCGATGGTGTACGCAAAACTTAAGGTTAACTTGAGAGGAAACTCAATAGTTTGCGAGCAGATAGAATTGGGAAATGGATATGTTCATACAGCTAGCTGCTTGTTAGAAAATTCTTCGAAAATATGGGTACGAGTTCTCAATGTATCCTGTAAGGAAATCAGACTTGTGAAAAACCAGAAATTTGCGAAGGCTATCACTTGCGATAAAGAAGAGGGAAGAGACGTGGAAACTGAGTATATGATTGGACAATTGGACAGAACAAATATCGAAGGAAACTTAGAAGGATTTAATCTTGAACACCTCGATGAAAAAACGCAGGAAAAACTTGAAGGAATACTTCGAAATTATCAGGACTTGTTCATGGAAGAAGAGGATAACTTGACAAGTACTACGAAGGTGAAACATAGTATAACCTTAGAGCCCGGAGCACAACCAATATGTAAAGCACCCTATAGAATTCTGTATCAACAGCGAGAAGTTCTACAAAAAGAAATCGATAGATTGATAAACGCAGGTGTCATCCGTTCATCATATAGCCCGTGGTCAGCTCCAGTTGTACTCGTCACAAAAAAACTACCTAATGGAGAAGATAAGATGAGAATGTGCATCGATTATCGAGGATTGAATACTGTGACTAAAAAGGAAAATTATCCCCTGCCTGATATTTCGGATTTAATTCAAGGTTACAGATCAGGAAGCGGAGCATTGTTATCGGTTATCGATGTTGCAGAAGCGTACCATCAGATAGTTATGGAAGATGAGGATATCCCATTAACCGACTTCAGCACGTTTCAATGCCACTACGAGTATACTGAAATGCCATTTGTCTTAGTTAATGCACCGTATACATTCCAGCGATTTATGAACATCACATTAGCCGGGCTCACAAGAGAACTTTGCATGGTTTATCTAGATGATATCATTATTTCCAATTTCGGGGAAAAAGAGGAGCATATTGAGAGGTTAGAAAAAGTTTTCGCGAGGTTGAGAGGAGCAAATGTCAAATTGAAGGCTGAAAAGTGTAGCTTCTTACTCAAAAAGGTAAAATATTTAGGGCATATGATAACACAAGATGGAGTGTTTCCAGATACTGATAAAATCGATTCAATACCTAAATTTTCTATACCTAGAACCATTCGAGGTGTACGATCGTTCCTAGGATTGGTAAACTGGTATCGAAGATTTATACCAAAAGCATCTGAACTTATTACACCACTGACGAATTTGACTCGAGAAGAAACGAAATTCGAAATTATATCTGAATTACTTGACTCGATAGAAAAGTTGAAGGACACTTCGACATCGGATATGATTTTGATTTTTCCTGATTTCAAACAACCATTTATACTAGCTGCAGACGCGTCTGGGTTGGGAGTAGGAGGTATACTCAGTCAAATCAGAGACGGATATGAACGACCTGTGGCATATGCTAGCCGAAATTTGAAAAAGGCAGAATTAAATTATTCTACTACAGAGAAGGAACTCTAGGGGGTGGTGTTTGGAATTCAGACTTTTAGGTGTCATTTATATGGAAAAAAACTTACTGTGATCTCTGATCACCGGCCATTGAAATGGTTATTGTCATTGAAGGATCCAGGGTCGCGACTGACAAGGTGGGCTCTGACACTAGCGTATTATGATTTTGAGGTGATTCATAGAAGAGGAAAATCACACGAAAACGCTGACGCGCTAGTGTTTTGTAAAGAAGATCACTACATTGATTTGGAATATGAAGATTATTCAGAGTATCATAAGATCCATCAGATACCTCGAATGAAAAATTTGTAGATGAAACAGGGAGACCCATTTTCAGCGCCAGAAGAGTGGGCACTAGCACATTGTGTGTCACAGGACTCAGCTTTGGGTAAAGGTATAGCATTGCAATTCCGAAATATATATGGTAGTGTAGAAAAATTGAGACAACAACAAAAACATTTTGGAGAAGTTGCGGAATTTAATTTACCCGAAAGAAATATTTATTATTTGGTTACTAAAAGTAAATATAATGGAAAACCTTCATAAAGATCGATATGGAATGCCCTACGTAGCCTCAGAAACTGTTCTGATAGAAACAAGGACCAAGTGATAAGTATGCCAAAAATTGGATGTGGACTAGATGGGCTTGTATGGGAAAAAGTTCGAGAGATGATAGAGTTTATATTTCATAATTCTTACACAGAAATATGTGTTTACGAAGGAACTCTC
This sequence comes from Phaedon cochleariae, assembly GCA_918026855.4. Lineage (NCBI taxonomy): Eukaryota > Metazoa > Arthropoda > Insecta > Coleoptera > Chrysomelidae > Phaedon > Phaedon cochleariae. The sequence continues at coordinate 14,442,470 of OU896719.1, read as the reverse complement.
ACAATTGCAGCAGTACATATGCAAGAAAACCGGGAGTTATTAATAGAACCGGAATGGGATCGTTTAGTACTAAAGAGATCCCAGGATGAGGACTACTTTTGTCAAACACTAAAAAAACAAATTGAGGGAAATGGAGATGAACTTCTAGGAGCAGAGTATAATTCGTCCAAGGATGGAATTATTTATGGCACAGATGCAGACGAAAATAAATTGATCATTCCTGAAGTGTTCGTAACTAAAGTGATGGAGGACTTCCACGATTCACCTATGACTGGGCATCAGGGTCAACAAAAGACGTTAGCCAGTTTGAAACAAAGATTTTTCTTTCCGAATATGCCAACTGATGTCATTATTCACTGCACAAGTTGCGACGCATGTAATCGAAGAAAAACTTCGCCCCACCATAAACAAGCTCTATTACAAAGATTCACTTCTACTTCAGAACCGCTGGAATTAACATCGATGGATATTGTAGGGCCACTGATAACTTCGCTCAATGGAAATCGTACGTTATCGTACTCTCATTTCAAGACTACTTCACAAAATATGCTGAGGCAATCTCACTACCTGATCAGAAAGCTGATACTATAGCTCGAGCCTTCGTAGAACAGATTATTATTCGACATGGGTGTCCCAAGAAACTGTTAACAGACCGGGGAGCTAACTTCACTTCAAGTTTATTCAGAGAAGTATGTCAGGTATTGAGGATGAAGAAGATACAAACTGCAAGCTATGCTCCCACTTCTAATGGACAGATTGAAAGAATGCACAGGGTGCTGAAAGATATGTTGTCCCATTATATCAGTGACGATCAGAGAGATTGGGATAACTAGATACCTTTTGTACTGATGGCATATAGGGGAAGTAAACATAGTTCTACGGGATATAGCCCTCTTTTACGGACTCTGGTAGGCAAACGTTAGAGGTTCTTCTACAGACTCACTTTCTTGGCAGCCTGCTCCTGGAGGACCGTCAGCAGATCCCACTTCCAATGGGATCGATAATACGACCAAAAAAGGAGGACTGGAAGAATGCCTCAATGGTGGTCACCCCAGAGTCAGTGGAATGGGCGGTGAATTGTTTCTCCCCATTCAAGTCTCCGGGAGAGGACGGAGTTTTTCCTGCCCTCTTACAAAAGGGTAGAGAAGTTTTACTACCTCTCCTGGTTAAATTATATAGAGCGAGTTTGGCGTGGAGCTACATTCCGTTAGGCTGGTCAACAGCGAGGGTTGTGTATATACACAAATCGGGTACGGCGAATCATTCCCTACCCAAATCCTTCCGACCGATCAGCCTTACCTCGTTCCTATTAAAAACTCTAGAAAGAATTCTAGACAGGCATATTAGAGAGGGGAATCTAAGGAAGCATCCCCTAAATCCCCATCAATATGCCTACCAAACAGGCAAATCAACGGATTTAGCACTGAACAATCTTGTAGGAAAGATCAGCCATTCCTTAGATCATAAGGAAATTGTGCTGGCAGCCTTCCTAGACATAGAAGGAGCGTTCAATAACGCCCTACCACCTTCACTCTATACGGCAATGCAAGGTAGATGTATCAGCAGTCAAATCTATAACTGGATCAAAGCCATGATTGGAAAACAGTACGTCATATCATCACTGCATGGAGGGTCGATCAGGTTTAGAGCGGCAAAAGGTTGTCCACAGGGCGGGGTACTTGGTTGACTCTCTGCTGAGCGATCTCTCCATGCAGGGGGTGGATTTCCAATGCTATGCAGATGATCTTGTCCTAATAGTAAGAGGTGAATTTGAAGCGACGATCTCAAACGGCCTACAAGAGGCCCTCAATACTATGTACAGGTGGTGCGGGAGGGAGCAGATGTCTGTGAACCCCCGGAAAACTGTAATCATCCCTTTTACCAAAAGGCAAAAGCTAGATAAGCTTCGTCAGCCTGTCCTATATGAAGAGAGCATTCCGTTTGCGACGGAGGTGAAATATCTAGGGGTCACCCTAGATAAAAGACTCACCTGGAACGCCCATATGGCAAAAACTATTAACAAAGCCAGATTTTCCTTCTGGAACCTCAGAAGGGTATGCGGCAAATCATGGGGAATGAACCCCAAACAGATTTACTGGATTTACCAAACAATGGTAAAACCAATGGTCACGTATGGCTCTGTAGTCTGGTGGACTAAAGGTCTGTAGAGGACAGCCAGGGCAAAGCTCGCTGGTCTCCAGCGGCTGGCGTGCCTGGCCATTACAGGGGCGATGTCCTCTACTCCCACGGCAGCGATGGAAAACCTCCTGAACCTCACTCCCCTCCACATTGTCTTGGGGAGGGAAGCCAGGATGGTTTCCTACAGATTCCTGTCATTGGAAAATCAAATCAGAGGGGGGCGACTGCTGAACCGCTCCAAGATACTATGTGAAACAAAAAATCATCAAACTCTAGGAATGGTTTCCGACATGTTGGCCACTCAGACACACGTGAAAAAGTCTTTCAAAGTCCTCTTACCGAAGAGAGACGAATGGGCAAGCGGATCAGTCCGATTCCCAGAGACCGAACACGTAATGTACACAGATGGTTCGAAAACCCCTCGCGGAGTGGGAGCCGGTGTGTTCAGCAGAAAACCGAAGACAAAAATTTCCGTCAATCTCGGCAAATATGCTACAATCTTTCAGGCGGAGGTATTCGCAATTGCATTGTGTGCTAGAGAGTTGTCGAATAAACCTCTAGTAAACAAAAATATCAGTATTGTATCAGACAGTCAGGCTGCTCTTGAAGCACTGAGCTCCAGCAAGATAAATTCCAAGCTTTTATGGAGCTGCATTGAATCTCTAGAAAGCCTGAGTGCTAACAACAGAGTCACTTTGCTGTGGGTGCCTGGACACCAGGGGGTGGAGGGTAACAAGAAAGCCGACATCCTCGCCAAACAGGGAACCGAATCTGTGTTAATAGGACCAGAACCATATTTTGGGGTCACCGCAAGTGCGGCGAAAACAACTATCTCGGGCTGGGCGGAGGAGAAAACACTCACGTACTGGTCCGAATCACCAGGATCAACCCATTCGAATGCGTTCCTGCCTAAACCATCGGAAAAAATAACCAGGCAGATCCTAGAATAAGGCAGGGGTAACCTGCGAGTTCTGACTGGACTGCTTACGGGACACTGTCGTCTAAAATACCACCTGGGAAGGATGGGTCTGAACCAACAAACGGACTATTGGTTCTGTTTTGTGGAAGACGAAACGGCTGAACACATATTATGTTCATGCTCTAACTTAGGAAGACTAAGGTTCGACACATTTGGCTTTACCAACCTGGAACCTTTCGATTTCAGACAAATCTCACCCAATTCAACCATGAACTTTTGTAAAAAGATGTGGATTGTACGGTGAACTGTAACCTCTAGGGGTGAGCCACAATAGACCCATCTGGGGTCGCAGTGGAGGGGAGGTGTTCGCCCCACTCACATGGAACCTAACCTAACCTAGCCCATACTTTTTACTGCACGGAAGAAATCAAGTGCTTCCAATAGATGATTCCATAAGATCAGGGAGAACGAGGTATGATTATGATGAGAATTATGCCTCCGAACTATTGGGAAGATTGAGGAGAGTATACACAGAGGTATTCCAGAACTGAAAAGAATAAGACCATCAGGGTGGACCAGTATAATAAAAAAACGTCACAGCACCACTTCGAAATAGGAGATGAAGTATATTTGAAAGATATGGGAGCGAAACTAGGATTATCAAAGAAATTGGTGAAGAGTTGGATTGGACCTCATCGCATTATAGAGATCGTTGATCCTGTAACTTGCAGAATAGGGAAATGACAAGGGAAAGAAGAACAAGTGGTGCATGTGAATAGGCTGAAAGCGTATATCTCGCGAACATTAAAGGATCTAACTGGCAGGAACGAGTCCCAAGTACATGAGAGTCAGAAAAAAATGATGAATCGGACTCAGACGAAGAGACAGCGAGAGTTGCAAGATTTCATCCACTCATGGTCCCACAGTGGGTGAACATTGACCCTGAAATGAACAGGGAGGATGAAATGATGAGCGAAGATGATGAATCTAACGACAGACTGAAAGAACCAATGCCAATGTTGAGAAGGTCACAGAGAAATAGACGACCACCTGACCGGTTGACATATTAACATCAAGATTGGTAACGAAGTTATATACTTTGTTGTTTTTTTTTTTTCAGCTCATAATGCAAATTTGGGATTCTTCAGATTGTAATTTCACTTTGTTCTCATAATTCACCAAATTGAGAGTGATTTTCATTTTCGTACTACGTTATCAGGCACGAGGTGGCCGCTTATGTTTTGTCTGTAAGCGAGCACATCGTGATACATAGGTTATGAGTACATATATTAATTGATCACTCTCAATTCAGTTGATGTTTTGGACGTTTGTCGATTTGGTTGAATTTATTGTGGTAGTGATTTTTCATTTCACACTTAGGGCTTAACCCACGGACTATCATCACTGAAGCCATGAAGATGAACAGTCATCGGGCCATCATCTTGGAAATAACCTTCTTACTATTATTCCGGTTCATGACCCAGGTGAAAGGGACTATCGCCTACGATTGTGAGGACAAAAATATTGAAACCACCGTTGTCCAATCCGCGAGGTCGCGAAGTGTCCAGAATTGGAATCCGCGTATAGAAGTGAATCGAGCAGAGTCAAGATTCTGCAAAAGGACGAAATAAACCTTTAATAGGTGTGGACTTGTTTGATCGATGTTACGCGAAGTATAACTCACTGTGGCATGCATAGCCATAGTTCTATTGTGGCCGGAGGTATATCCAATTTTATATACCGTATCGGTGCTGAAGAATGTCGAACGCTCCATCGCTACAAATTGTTGAAGATATACCAACAGGACATTGGGAGCATTACTATGAATGGGACCACAACTGCGACCCTGACTATAGGAGGTTCAGTAGATTTAGATATATCTTGTCAGGGATCAACATACCATGGAAATGGACAGACTTGGAAGGATGTGGTTATCATTGCTGCAATAAGAATTCAGGTGACTGATTACCTAGCCAGGGTCAAGATAAACGAGAATGAACTGGTTCTATCAGGAGGAGTTATCTGCCCATTCTTGTAAGGATACTGCTTCGATACAACCCTGGGAGGAATCACGTGGGACGTCAACCCTTCACGAACCTGTGAGGAGAAATTCAGCTTGCTTTATGATGGACATGCGGAGAAAGTTGTCAATCAACTAACTACTGAACGAATATTTGTAGTGGAGGACAGCAACAAAGTATTCGCGGTAACTCTAGTGGAGAAAATAAATATCTGCCAGGTGAAAATATGGCAGACTGAGCATCCCAGAATACTGGTTATTGAAGGAAAGCAGCAGGATCTAATCAATCCAAAGATCAACATTTCACCTCATAATGCAGATATAATGGTGTACGTGAATAGTAAATTCTTGTACGTAGAACAAGCGTACATGCGAAAATTGAACCAGTTATATACTGACACTGTGCACCGGCGAAGTCTCTTACAAAGAGAGATATTGCAAAATCGCCTTCTGATGGCGCCACTGGTACCCAACACCCTGAGTCAGCTGATAAAGAATAGAGGAGGGTATGGGGTACTTGGGGAAGTACTGTATATTATGAAGTGCGTCCCCCGAACCGTAACAATTCGACGAACCGAAAAATGTTACCATGAACTTTCCATTTTATTAAATAAGCTGACCAAATTCATGGCTCCAGTAACAAGAATTATTCAATCCTATGCAGGAGAGGTAGATTGTACTGCATTAACGCCACCGTTGTATTTGATAGATGATCAATGGATAGGATTATCTCCCTACCCTACGGTTAAAAAGGCGCCAGAAGAGCTATCACCAGAATCACATTTACCGCTGAGCTTTGCCCCTATCCAGCCAATTGGCACACTTGGAATAAATACTCAGGAGGTAATAACCAATGCCCAGAGGATTTCGACTTTCGGAAACGGGAGAAAAGCTGTGGAAAACATCATAGCTCGTAGGGTAGCGGGATTGGAGACAACCGGACAAGGTTTCTCTACTTCAAACATTTTCAACCCGGAAGAGATGAAGAAGTTGGCACATACTACTATGCAGCAGATCTGGGGATTATTCATGAGTGGACTCTGGGGATTATTCATGAGTGGACTCATGGGATTTTACGCAATATTCAGAATGTTGAAATATGCAATAGGAGTGATTCCAAATGGTTTCCACATTCACCAGACCATGGGCTGTGGAGTTGTTATATTGGCTAGTCTATGGAATACACTTACTATGTGGGTGACTCGTAGCTATCCCTCTAATCTAACCATAGCAGCATCCAACGCGGAAGGAACAAATTTTGAGCGGTTGGAGGAGGTGAGGACCCCATCAATTTATCCTTGCGTCCCAACATCACCCCATTGGACAGAACAACAATGCAGCCGCGGAACGAAAGAAATGTAAAGAACGAAGTCACCGGAAAACCAAGTTCCTATTCCCCGTGCGCGTTCAAAAGAACTGAGTAGAAAAAAAAAGAGTTATTTCTCTGAACAATGTCGCAAGATAGGACTCATATGTGTGCGGCGACATAAATATTAGTGAAGTGTGTAGCAGAAGTCCTGGAAATCTTGGACGTGAAGGTTATCTCCTCATCAAGAGGCCCCCAACATTCAACGGCAGCAGTTTTAGGGAAGTGGATTAGTGCCGAAAGAAGGGACGCGAAAAGTTGGTTCGAAACGAGAAAAGTGCGCGAAAAAATAATTGTACTGGGGTTGTTGTCAAATTAGCTTTGTCTCCTTGAAGTGATGAAAAATTGTTAGGAATTTCTTTGTAGTCATAGGTATGTGGAAAAGTGATGGCATGGTGTGGCCGAAACTTTTCCTTTGTGGGGAGTATTGTAGCACCCTGTATGTGAATTGCTTCGCATTGGAAATGGTCTCTCGAAACTTAATCATTTTCTTATACAGACGACTTGGAGATGAGTTTGTTTGTTCCAAACAATGGGACCTTATCATATCTATACATGTTATTGTGGCTCGGATCAAGTCGCAAAGAGCGACGAACTCCTGAGCAAGATTAGTACCGTGAGGTCGAAAATATAAAAGAATGATTATCAGTTAATTTCTTATCATAAGGTGCTGATGCTGAGAAATGATGGGAATAAGATGAAGTTGTAGGTTTTCTCAGGCAGGCTGTCTTCCTGGGACATGAGCAAAATTCATAGCGGCCATAATCATAATGGGCGGCACCTAAGAGGAAAATTCAATCTTGGACAAATGGGAATGAAGATCGCGACTGAAAAATTGAAGACGAAGATCACTGGATTGGCGAGCATAGAATGGGAATAGGATTTTTTTGTTTTGGTGGAGATTGAAGAGGGAATGAGATTTTGCGGGACGAGCGAAGAAAGAGTGAAAACGGGAGTTCGATATGGTGGTTTAAGTGAGAACTTGGAAAATCTCATTGTTCACCTTGAGAGGCGAGAGGTGTTCGCCTGTAGCGGCGTACAACAAATAGGAAAATTAGCTCATAGAAAGCTCAAAGAGTAAGGAAACCAATTTCTTTCCAAACGTCACTAACAATACCTTTTTGAGTCTATTTTGGGAGGAGAATGTTGTTAATTAGCTTCGAAGCAGCGTATGATCACACAAGGTAGTACATAGCCCCTTTCCACGTTAGATATTCGTTTCTCAATTAGAATGATTTCATTTGATTTCTTCACAATTCTCTAGTTTAGTTCGATTCTTCAACTTCATTGAATAGCATACATTAATTTGTTTTTAAGAAAATTTCCTAACATTTTGTGTCATTTCATTCCATTTATGTTCTTATTTAGATTCAATAAACAGCTGATCTTGGAATCAGTGTCTTTTCCATTCCATTGTGGAATTTTCAATATACCCTCATCTCATGCTTAAGACCTACCCTCTGGCGTAGACCGAACTCAGGCCCAATTTCGGCATCAGGCCGCCGCCTACAGCATTTCAACGAATAAAACACACATAGGGTGATGTCACATCTTCATCTGAATAACTGAAGGAAAAAATGTACGAGTGCATCTGGAGGACCGTTGTCCTTGGCCCATGATCTCGATATACCCTGTATCTAGTGTTTCAATATGAGTCGTCGGCATCACTTCTTGTGATCTCTTAATTCATCATTGGTATGCAATTGATTCTTAGAATGTATAAGTTTTGTCTATTTACTGAGCTCATCATTTTTTAGAGAACATTATCTGTATTTACTCATAGTACCTACCAAATGACAGGTATATAGGTCACTAATGACAAGTGAATGAGTAACAGATGTAGAAAAAATAATTCACTTATAACATGTGATTAGGTTACTTATGACAATTGAACAAGTTTCTAATGACAAGTCAGTAATGATAGGTAAATAAGTCAATAATGACAAGTACATTAGTCACTGACGACAAGTGCTGTGTTCACTGACGGTGAAAAATCTAAAATTCATTGTAGCAGGTTCATAGTGGTGAGTGTGAATTTCCAGTAACATGAATCTTTTAGTGGTATAACATGAAAATTGGCCATTTCCATTGTTAGTAGCAATACCTACCCTACCATCGTTCAGTATACGTCGAAAGTCTTTGAATTACAAATATATGAACTAAGTGATTCCTTTATTCCAAAATAATTACATAGTATTGAGGGTTCTCTAGCAGACCACTCTGTACCTAATCTTGACCAGGGACTCCACTGATATAAACGACTGGACTGACGAGTTCTTCCGTTTGGCATCCAGTTAAGGTTCCTGAAACAGAATTAAAATGTATTATTTCCATACTGACTAAGATATTGGACATCCACTATAAATTTTTTTTGTATTGTTGATACTCACCTTTGACAAATATGCATTGAATGGGTTATCTACTTTTGTGGTTCTGGTACTGCAGATATTTTTCAACAGTCGTTTGTGGAATTCTTGATTCTCTTATTTTTATTCAATATTCACATTCATAGGAAAAGGTAATAATAGGTCATTAGCATAATGTCCTATTTGTCATATCATAATTTGCCATTCGTTATACGTCAAGGGTCAAGAGCATTCCAGTTCAGTTAGAGGACATCGAGTGTAGTGCCTGGAGTGATGCAGTGTAGCCGGGATCCTCCCAGTTAATTTCGCTATGACGTCAGGTCACCTTCACTTCACCACTATCTGGTCTGTGGGTAGGCGAAGCTGCGATTATACGATGATGCGTACGTTACTGTCGTCTGCTGCTCGTGGGTTTTCCTGTTGTTTTATGTGGCAGTTGGCAGTATGATAATTATTATTATTAAGTTGGTTCTGCAGGTGCGCATAAACTAATTTCACATTTCGAATGTTTTTTCTGAACGGTTTTCAGAATGATCTGCTCATGTAGTGACGAATTTCCTTTTTCCTTGTCAAAATTCTGTCTGTTCGACGAGCTCTGAGATTCCATGAAGATGGTTGAGCATTTTCATTTCTTCCTCCGGTGTTAGCAGCACCCGAAACGAAGGCTATTCCTACGGCTATTCCTACGGGAAGGTAAGCTGTTCATTCCCCATTTCGGGATACCCTTTAGCAAACGGGATTATTCCAGATCTGCTGGCCATTTTGGGTGAGGTTGACTCACGCCTGGACCACGCCGGATTTTGTCGACGACCTAGAACCTCTTTAGCTGATTCCTGCAAGTTCCTGCCTGTCAAGCAGCCTGCCCCAGCTTTGGAGCCCTGTTTCGCTCATCAGCTGCCCAGGAACGCCGAAGGCCCCATTCTTCATCAAGGACCGCCGAGACACGTGGCAACACGGCCCTCATTGTCCCATGCAGGCACCGGCCCCATGAGACTCCTGAGACTCTCTGCTGCCTCCATATCTGCAGCTTGCTGTGTGGCTGCTCAGGCTGCAGGCTCTGTTGCCTGAAATAATTCCTTCTGGGACCACAAGGTTAGACCCATCCAGTTTCTCATGATCAAAGGGGAGATATTCTCCTGAATCCCATATAGATGGATTTTACCACTCAAAATCATAGATATTTAATTTTCCTAAATTTGATTATGAAATTTATCAATTAATACATTAAATAGAGTTTAATATAACTAGTAAGTCTCACACCAGTTTGTGAACTCATATATTGGCCAATATAAGGGGGGTAACTTTGATAAATGATAGTGTTTTAGGCACCCTGGTGTAAAGACAAGTATATCAACTTTCACAACTGAATCAATCAGAAAATAACTGAAACAATACTAGGTTGTGCCCAAGTATTTCTCTTCTTTTATATAAATCAGTTGTGTCTTAGTACTTCTTTTCCTTTATATAAATTGCTACTGATGGGTTTATTAAATAGGTGTAGTCCAACTGAGATATTTCATTTCCAACAGTTTTCTTTTCTCAATTTTTGCTAAAATAAATTGGGTGGCGCCTGACAATATAAATAGGACCCCTATTGAAATCGAACCCATACCTTGCTCCCTAACAACAGAGCTGCCACAACTATAACGAATATTGATGGACATCAAACAAGGTAGATTACTTCCAACACTCACCAGAGCTAAAGAGAAAATATTCCTTATAAGAAATGGCACCCTATAACGTGGGGCCCGATTTTTCGAGTGGTAAAACCTATTGAAATTTGAAAATATATCTTGCCAAATATATCTTCCCAAATATATCTTCCCAAATATATTTTTTTATATTCATATCTTCCTTCATATGTGGAAATACACAGTGGTCAAAAACAGGTCGGCAGGTACAGTGTTTTGCTGGAGAGCACTCAGTTCTCAGGGTGTTTATTTTTCATATTTTCATTATGTCCTCTGAAGAGGATTTTTCTTGAATTCTGAAATTGAGTTCTAAATATTTGTAGGTTATGTAAAAATTCACAAAATTATTTTTATTCAAATGATAAAGTTATACTAAATTAAGTATACAGGGTGTAGCCACATTTTGTGATCCTCAGTATTGAGATTTCATTTTTATAATGTCATCATGGAAACTATGAAAAATAAACAATCTTCGACTGTTCGTTAACTGAACATACATCTTTTCATTTCCTTTATTAGAGAATTCTAAATCATTAAATAGAATTCCCTTTAAATTGGTGACCCCGACGTGATGATTTTTCCAAGTTATCAAAGGAGATTGCTGACTTACGTGAATTGATGGAATCCTCACAATTATCACGACCACTAAAACCCTCAAATAGGACTATTTCAAGAAGTCGATCACCATCGGTATCCAGAAGTTACTGTTATTACCACAAATGGTTCGGAAATCAAGCCCGCAAATGTATTTCTCCTTGCAAATGGTCGTCGGAAAACTCGAATCCCAGCAATTGAATGCGGCTAGCATTGCTGGTGTATCTGGCCGTCTTTTATTCGTTTAGGACAAGGTATCTGGTTTGAGATATTTGATTGATACTGGTAGTCAAATTAGTGCTCTTCCAGCAAAGTTTCTTAACAATAAACAAACATCAGATTTCACACTTCAAGCAGCAAATAATAGTAGAATAAAAACTTACGGCTCTCATTCAATAACCTTGGATTTAGGATTGAAACGAATTTTCAAGTGGATTTTCATTATTGCTGATGTGAAATATCCTATCCTCGGTATCGATTTTTTACAACATTTCAAATTACTCATTGACACTTCCAGAAATATTTTGTTGGACGATTTGACAAGCCTTCATGTCAGTTGTATAATGTCAGATTTTCCGTTATACCATCTTTTCTATCTACAGAGTGATTCAAATTGCAAATTTCAAACCATTCTTGAAGGATTTCCATCTCTAACTCAGAATAACCTTGATTATTTCAATGTCACACATAATATCACGCATTGCATCGAAACAACTGGTCCTCCAGTTCATGCACGTGCACGAAGATTAGCACCTGAGAAATTGAAAATTGTGAAACAGGAATTCGATCATATGTTGGAACTTGGAATAATTCGTCCATCTTCCAGTAGTTGGTCTTCACCTTTACATGTTGTACCTAAAAAAGGAGGTGATTGGAGACCTGTTGGTGATTACAGAGCTTTAAATAAAGTCACCGTTCCAGACCGTTATCCTGTCCCACATATACAACAATTTTATTCGCATTTTCAAAATACCAAAATATTCTCGAAAATTGATTTGGTTCGTGCCTATCATCAGATACCTGTAGAACCCTCCGATATACCTAAAACCGCCGTTATAACTCCTTTCGGTTTATTTGAATTTACTCGAATGAGTTTCGGTTTGAGAAATGCCGCACAAACTTTTCAAAGATTTATCGATAATGTCATCCGTGGATTAAATTTTTGTTACGCTTATTTAGACGATGTTCTCATTGCAAGTTCTTCTGAAGAAGAACATGAACAACATTTGAAAGAAATTTTTCAACGTTTCGAAAAATATGGAATTGTTTTGAATGTTGATAAATGCGAATTTGGACGTGAGGAGTTGATTTTTCTTGGTCATAAAATCAATTCCACCGGTATACAACCTCTTTCAGAGAAAGTTGATGCTGTTAAAAATTTTCCTAAACCTAATTCGGTTCGTAAGCTCAGAGAATTTTTAGGCCTTGTTACTTTTTATCACCGATTCATACCTAACTGTGCAAAGATATTAGAACCACTTTACAATATGCTAGCGAATAGGAAGAAAAAAGTAAGATATTCTGATACTTTGATTTGGGACGAAATTTCGAATTCATCTTTTGAGAATGTTAAACTGTCACTCACAGAAAAAACGTTATTATATTATCCACAGCATGATGCAATGACAAGCATAGCAGTAGATGCTTCAGATAGTGCTGTTGGTGCTGTATTACAGCAATACATAAATAACACGTGGTGCCCGATATCATTTTTCTCAAAAAAGTTGTCCCAAACAGAGACGAGATATAGTACTTTTGGCAAAGAATTATTGGCCATATTCCTTGCAATAAAACATTTTTGTTATTTCGTGGAGGGTCGTGAATTTTTTGTCTTCACAGATCATAAACCTCTTACGTTTATGTTTTCCAGAAATTCTGAAAATCATAATCCTAGAGAAATCCGACAAATGGAATATATATCTGAATTTACTACTGATATTCGTTACATTGAAGGTTCCGAAAACGTAGTGGCTGACGCTCTATCTCGAATGTATATCAATAATTTGAATAAAAAAGAATTGATAGTAGATTATGAAGTAATTGCCGAACATCAAAAAAATGATTCTGAATTATTAGACCTTCTAACAAAGACAAAACATTTACTTAAATTAAAACAGATTGCTATACCTGGCAGCACTAATAATTCCACACTGTATTGCGATGTTTCATTAACCAATTTCAGACCATTCATACCTACGTCGTTCCGCAGAAAAATTTTCGATAATTTTCATTCATTATCACACCCTAGTATTCGTGCGACTCAAAAACTCATTAGTCAACGTTTTGTTTGGCCAAGTGTCAATAAAGATATCAGAAATTGGACTAAAAACTGCATTCATTGTCAAAAATCTAAGATAAATCGTCATACATCGGCACCCTTTCAGAAATTCTCTGCTCCAGACACGCGATTTGATCACATTCATATTGATCTAGTTGGTCCTTTACCGCCTTCTAGAGGATACAAATATTCATTGACCTGCATCGATAGATATTCTCGATATCCTGAAGCATTTCCCCTATCAGACATTTCTTCTGAAACTGTCGCATCAACCTTGATTTCAGGTTGGATATCAAGGTTTGGTGTTCCTTCAATTATAACAACGGATCAAGGTAGGCAATTTGAATCATCTGTTTTTAGGAGTTCAACGGAATTTCTAGGGATTAAAAGAATTCGTTCTTGTACATATCATCCAATCAGTAACGGCATTATTGAGAGGTTCCATCGGACTCTCAAATCTTCTTTGAGATGTTATGTTGACGCTTCTCAAAATTGGATTGATTATTTACCTATAGTTCTACTAGGACTACGTTCGGTAATTAAGGAAGATTTAGGGTGTTCGTCTGCAGAAATGGTTTACGGCACAACACTTCGTTCACCAAATGAATTCTTTGAATCATCCGACAAACCCGAGCTAGATACATCATCGTTCGTTTTAAGATTGAGAGTATTTATTAACAATCTCAAACCATCTCGTACCAGAGACCTATCTAATAAGAACATTTTTGTTTCTAAAGACTTGTTGAATTCAACACATGTATTCCTGAGAACGGATTCTATGCTCAGTACCTTACAGCCGAGGTACACTGGCCCTTTTAAGGTCATTCAACGTAATCAAAAATTTTTCACTTTAGATATTAATGGTAATACTAAAACAGTATTTATCGATCGTTTGAAACCAGCGTATCTCGAAAACTCATGCATAGAAATTCAGTCTAATTGTGCAGGTACACCAGTAATGAATGTTAAGAAACCCAAAAAAGTTTCATTCAATACAAAAGTGATTGTCAGATTTTAATAATGTTATATACACCTATACTACTGTACAGAATATATATATATATATATATATTTTTTTTTTTGAGGGAGAGCTATGTAGCCACATTTTGTGATCCTCAGTATTGAAATTTCATTTTTATAATGTCATCATGGAAACTATGAAAAATAAACAATCTTCGACTGTTCGTTAACTGAACATTCATCTTTTCATTTCCTTTATTAGAGAATTCTAAATCATTAAATAGAATTCCCTTTACAGGGTGATCACATTCATTGGGGCTTGAATATTAAATAATAATAATTTTTTTTGAAAAAATTTATTAAAATAAATTGTTCAAAATGGAAGGTCAAATCAAACCAAAGTTTTTGCTAGTTGATGAGATGGACTATGAACTGCGTATACGGGGTGTAGTCACAAATAGAGACATGAATGAAAAACGTAAAATTTTAGGAACTGCCTTGCGCAAGGAGAAAAAGGGATCTCCAGAGCTGGTCGATCCCGACTATGTTTTTGGTGATGAAAAAACTCAGATCACTGCTACTTTAGATAGTATTTCAAGTCAAATTCCAGATTTCGATATCACAACAACAGATTCATTATATCAAAGATTGAAAGCTAGGTTAGGGCATGTTGAGGCTAGGATTAGGAGGATGAAAATAGATATTTCAAAAAAACAAGAGGTTTCTTTCAAAAATGAGGCATATGCTACATGCTTAACTTTAGAAGCAAGTTTAGAAGAACGAATAAAGCCCACCCCAAGTGCACCAGCAGTATTGCCTTCACCTCAACCTAATGTTAGTTCTCAAATGGTCAGTGCACCTTCTACTTCAAAGCCAGCAGCAGTATATAAATGGAATTTGAAATTTGATGGAACAAAAAATACCTTAGGGGTTAAATCATTCTTGGAAAGAGTTGAGGAACTTTCTAAAGCAAGACATGTATCTAAGCAGGAACTTTATGATTCAGCTCTTGATTTATTTGATGGAAAAGCACTTTTATGGTTTCGTTATGTCTCAAGTAGTGTGAAAGACTGGGATACCCTTGCTAGGAGACTAGAACAGGACTTTTTAAATAAGGATTTTGATGAGGAATTGTGGGAGACAATCAAACATCGTAAACAACGTGATGATGAATCTGTAATTCTTTTTGTAGCTGTAATGGAACAATTTTTTAATAGGCTGAGTAACCCTCCCGCCTCTGTCACCAGAGTTAAGTGGATACAAAAAAATTTAAAACCAGAATATGTAGAAAGGTTAGCACTTCACAAGTATGACACAATAGAAAGTTTGATTATTGATGCAAGGGCATTAGAAGACGTTTTCAGGGATCTTCATGTCAAACCTACTTCTCGCAGACAAAATGTCAGTTCATTGAGCAATGATTTAGAACTGGAGTTTGGTAGTTGTAGTGTTCAGGCCGAGCAGGGTAGTTCACAAATGAATTTCAATCAGGAGCGCACAGGAAATTTCGGAAATAGAACGTTCAGAAATCAGAACCACAGACAGGGTTGGAGATCGGGCAGTTCTCGAGATTTCTCTTCTTCTGCGCCTAGTCAACCTTCTAGCAACAATGAATCCCCTCGAAACAGAACCGAAACTCCCTAAACTTCTAGAAAACCCATGATTTGTTATAATTGTCGTCAAGAAAACCACCATTTCAAACATTGCACAAAGAGGAGGGGCAAATTCTGTTATACTTGTGGAAAACAAGATGTAATTGAAACAGAATGTGAAAATTGCAAGGGAAACGGTTCCTGGAGGTAAAATTTAATTTTTCTGGCCACATTTTACCTTCATTGATTCAGGCTTCTAAATTTAATGTACGAACTGAAGAACAGTTGAAAATATTGACCTTTGTAAAGAATTATTTTGAAGATACCCTAAAAATTGAAAGTCCACATGTCTCAAGATTTAGTACCGCCAATTTTAATGATAGTCCAGTCAATAATGATAGTCCAGTCAACATCAATCATAGTTCAGTCAATAATAATGATAGTCCAGTCAACATCAATTATAGTCCAGTCAATAATGATAGTCCAGTCAACATCAATTATAGTCCAGTCAATATTAATAAAAATCCAGTCAATATTAATGATAGTCCATTCCATATCAATGATAATCCAGGCGACATCAATTATAGTCCAGTCAATATTGGTGATAGTCCAGTTGACTCAAATTCGGTTAGTCCACTGTTTGTTCAGAAAGTAAATGATAATAGACCTTATGTCAAAGTTCTGATTTATGGAAAAGATATGATAGCGTTATTGGACTCTGGAGCAAGCAGTAGTACAATCGGACAAAACGGTCTAGATTTTATAAAATCTCTTGGTTTGAAGATCAGGAAATCTATTCACAATTTTGTTAAAACCGCTGATGGTGTGAAACAATCAGTTCACGGTTTAGTTGAAGTCCCCATTTGCGCTGGAGATAGATGTGAAATATTAGAATTTTTAGTGCTACCATCGCTGAGTTACTCATTTATTTTAGGAAGCGATTTTTGTAAAAAGTTTCAGATTAAAATTGACTTTGAAAATAACTCATGGAAAATACAGGGCAGTACTGATGTAGATATCGCACAAGTCGGATTTAACTATATCAATGCTTTGTCTGAAGATAATGTGAAAACCTTAGATAAGATGACTTCTCAGCAAAAAATCTTGGTGAAAAAAGTCATTTTAAAATTTCAATTTTTAAATAGAGATGGGACTTTGAGTCGTACTAACAAATTAGTTTATCATATTGATACTGGCGACGCCAGACCAGTTAAGCAACGACATTAGCAAATGTCTCCCTACATGTTGGTCCACTTGAACAAGGAACTCGATAATATGCTTGAGTTGAATGTTGTCGAACCGTCAAGTAGTGAATGGAGTTCTCCGGTCCTTTTGGTGAAAAAACCGAACGGAGAGTTCCGGTTCTGTTTTGACGGGAGGAGATTGAATGCGGTCACAAAAAAAGGATAGCTACCCTCTCCCTATGGTCGACAGGATTCTTTCAATGTTGGGTCATGCAAATTTCATTTCTTCAATTGATCTCCGTAGTGCCTTTTGGAAAATTCCACTTGATTCAGGGTCTAAGGAGAAAACGGCGTTCTCAATTCCTGGAAGAGGTCTCTTTCATTTCAACGTTTTGCCTTTTGGTCTCTCAAATGCAGCTCAATGTCAGCAGCGTCTCCTGGATGCCATTTTCGGACCAGAATTGGAACCGAATGTCTTTGTTTATTTAGACGATGCCATTATCATAAGTAAAACTTTTGAAGAGCATATAGCATTGCTGAATGAAGTAGCAGAACGTTTGAATGAAGCTAATCTGACAGTGAATTTGAAAAAATGCGAGTTTTTACGACCTTCACTTGAATACCTTGGTTTTATTGTTGATAAATATGGACTTAGAACAGATCCAAATAAAGTCTCCGCTATGGTTAACTTTCCTCAGCCAAAAAACACTATTGAAATCAAAAGATTCACGGGCCTTTGCAGCTGGTACCGGCGTTTTATTCCTCAATTTTCAAGTTTAATGCCACCTATCAATAATTTATTGAAGCATAAAAAGAAGGGTCAAAAGATTGTTTGGACACATGAAGCTGAAAAGGCGTTCAAAGATGTCAAGCAAGCACTTATTTCTGCTCCCATTCTAACTAGTCCGGATCTCAGTTCCAAATTCACAGTTCAATGTGATGCCTCAGACACAGGCTTAGGATGTGTTTTGACACATAATCAAGATGGTCAGGAAAAAGTGATTGCTTTTGCATCCAGGAGTCTATCCAGAAGTGAGAGAAATTATAGCGTAACCGAAAAGGAATGTTTGGCCTGTATATTCGCATGTGAAAAATTTCGCCCTCATATTGAAGGAGTGACATTTAATTTAATTAGTGACCATGCTTCACTCAAGTATTCAGAATGAAAAATCCTACAGGGCGACTCGCGCGTTGGAGCGTGCGCCTCAGTCAATTTGACTTTGATTTAAGTTATGTTAAAGGAGCCTTAAATGTAGTTCCAGATTTTCTTTCAAGGGCACCTGAAGAATCTACTCCTATTGAAACTACTGTTAACGAAAATTTTGTCATTGAAAATTCTGATAATAATGTTTGTCTAGATGTGGACCTCGAGAACGTAGATTCTTTTTATATTAGGATGCGCTCCAATATTTTGTCGGAACCAGATTTCCGAGCTGGTCGGTTAATGATAATTATGTCTATAAACTGGTGTCATCCAAAGTTCCTCTGAATACAAACATTTCTGATTGAAAATTATTAGTGCCTAAGAAGCAAAGAAGGAAAATCATATCATTTTGCCATGATTCACCAACAGCCTCGCATTTAGGATATTTCAAAACTTTCTCTAGAGTGACCCTAACTTATTTTTGGCCAAAAATGCGGCGTGACATATATCGTTATGTAAAATCATGTAGAATTTGTGCTTGTCAGAAAGCTCCAAACTATTCGAAATTTGGTCTTATGGGTACTGAGAAAAAAGTAAGATTTCCATGGCAAGTTATAGCCTCAGATCTGATGGGCCCTTTGCCTCGTAGCTCTAACGGTTTTCAATACATATTAGTGATTAGTGATTGGTTCACTAAGTATCCTTCAATTCATCTACTTCGTAATGCTACGGCCCCAAGTATAGTCCGTATTCTCGAAAATGATGTTTTTCTAGTGTATGGGGTTCCCCAACACATAATTTGCGACAATGGAAGGCAACTAGTTAGCAACTCTATTGAGAATTTAGTTAAAAAATATGAAACTCACATATTGTATACCCCATATTACCACCCACAGGCCAACTACGTTGAAAGAACTAACAAAACCATAGGGACGGCAATCCGTAGTTATATTACAGATAACCACAAGTTGTGGGACAAAGAATTGCCAGAAATCGCGTATGCGCTGAGAACAGCGGTTCACGAAGTAACAGGGTACAGCCCAGCTTTTTTGAATTTTGGTAGAGAAGTGCCTTGTTCCGGTAAATACTATGGGAGGGGAGATATAGAGTTAGACTCAATAGACAGACAAAATTGGGTTGAAAACTTAGGAAAAATGTCAGAGATCTTCAATGAGGTTCAGAACAAACTTAATATTGCTTATAGTAGAAACGCAAAACGTTATAATCTAAGGAGGAGAGATAAGGAATTTTTCGTAGGAGATGAAGTTTTAAGAAAAAATATAGTTCTTTCAAATGCTGGAGATAATTTCAGTAAAAAACTGGCACCACGTTACATAAAATGTACGATAATAAAGAAAAAATCGAAACTCGTCTACGTCTGTAGAGATGATGAAGGCCACATTGGCAATGTCGGAACCTGGCACATAGAGGATTTAAAACCCGTATATGGATCTGATGATTGGTCCTCATCAGATGAAGAAACCAGGTCTGTTGCGGAAAGCACTCTAGCCTAGAATAATAGGTTCAACCGTGTATATAGTGCAACCTTGTATAATATTAGATTAAGTTAGTCCATAGTCATAGTCCATAGCGTCTAGTGAGTTGAAAATAAACTCGAGTTTAGAATAAGGCAAGCAAAAAAATTTTTTTTGGTCTGCACAACTATTGCCCAATTAAAAAAAAAAATTGTGACATTTTCAATGTCAATTTTTTTTCCATAGGAGGGGATTGAATATAACATGAAAATTGGCCATTTCCATTGTTAGTAGCAATACCTACCCTACCATCGTTCAGTATACGTCGAAAGTCTTTAAATTACAAATATATGAACTAAGTGATTCCTTCATTCCAAAATAATTACATAGTATTGGGGGTTCTCTAGCAGACCACTCTGTACCTAATCTTGACCAGGGACTCCACTGATATAAACGGCTGGACTGACGAGTTCTTCCGTTTGGCATCCAGTTTAGGTTCCTGAAACAGAATTAAAATGTATTATTTCCAAACTGACTAAGATATTGGACATCCACTATGAATTTCTATTTGTATTGTTGATACTCACCTTTGACAAATATGCATTAAATGGGTCATCTATTTTTGTGGTTCTGGTACTGCAGATATTTTCCAACAGTCGTTTGTGGAATTCTTGATTCTCTTATTTTTATTCAATATTTACATTCATAGGAAAAGGTAATGATAGGTCATTAGCATAATGTCCTATTTGTCATATGTCATGATCATAATTTGTCATTCGTTATACGTCAAGGGTCAAGAGCATTCCAGTTCAGTTAGAGGACATCGAGTGTAGTGCCGGGATCCTCCCAGTTAATTTCGCTATGACGTCAGGTCACCTTCACTTCACCACTATCTGGTCTGTGGGTAGGCGAAGCTGCGATTATACGATGATGCGTACGTTACTGTCGTCTGCTGCTCGTGGGTTTTTCTGTTGTTTTATGTGGCAGTTGGCAATATAATAATTATTATTATTAAGTTGGTTCTGCAGGTGCGCAGAAACTGATTTTACATCTCGAATGTTTTTTCTAAACGGTTTTCAAAATGATCTGCTCATGTAGTGACGAATTTCCTTTTTCCTTGTCGAAATTCTGTCTGTTCGACGAGCTCTGAGATTCCATGAAGATGGTTGAGCATTTTTATTTCTTCCTCCGGTGTGAGCAGCACCCGAAACAAAGGCTATTCCTACGGGAAGGTAAGCTGTTTTATTTCCATTCCCCATTTCGGGATACCCTTTAGCAAACGGGATTATTCCAGATCTGCTGGCCTTTTTTGGTGAGGTTGACTCACGCCTGGACCACGCCGGATTTTGTCGACGACCTAGAACCTCTTTAGCTGATTCCTGCAAGTTCCTGCCTGTCAAGCAGCCTGCCCCAGCTTTGGAGCCCTGTTTTGCTCATCAGCTGCCCAGGAACGCCGAAGGCCCCATTCTTCATCAAGGACCGCCGAGACACGTGGCAACACGGCCCTCATTGTCCCATGCAGGCACCGGCCTCATGAGACTCCTGAAACTCTCTGCTGCCTCCATATCTGCAGCTTGCTGTGTGGCTGCTCAGGCTCCAGGCTCTGTTGCCTGAAATAATTCCTTCTGGGACCACAAGGTTAGACCCATCCAGTTTCTCATGATCAAAGGGGAGATATTCTCGTGAATCCCATATAGATGGATTTTACCACTCAAAATCATAGATATTTAATTTTCCTAAATTTAATTATGGAATTTATTAATTAATACATTAAATAGGGTTTGATATAACTAGTGAGTCTCACACCAGTTTGTGAACTCATATATTGGCCAATATAAGGGGGGTAACTTTGATAAATGATAGTGTTTTAGGCACCCTGGTGTAAAGACAAGTATATCAACTTTCACAACTGAATCAATCAGAAAATAACTGAAACAATACTTGGTTGTGCCCAAGTATTTTTCTCCTTTTATATAAATCAGTTGTGTCTTAGTACTTCTTTTCCTTTATATAAATTGCTACTGATGGGTTTATTAAATAAGTGTAGTCCAACTGAGATATTTTATTTCCAACAGTTTTCTTTTCTCAATTTTTGCTAAAATGAATTGGGTGGCGCCTGACAATATGAATAGGACCCCTATTGAAATCGAATCCATACCTTGCTCCCTAACAACAGAGCTGCCACAACTATAACGAATATTGATGGACATCAAACAAGGTAGGTAACTTCCAACACTTACCAGAGCTAAAGAGAAAATATTCCTTATAGTGGCTATTATTACTTGTTTTATTGTCCCCATGAAGTATAAAAGATTTCAGTTGCCAGAATTGAATATTCACCAAGTGACATTTTTCTCCGCGTATGAATTCATTGGGTTGTAACTCATTGACGTCATTTATAACGTCATATGATGTCAACTCCTGGCGTCACCTTGGACATTCAACTGAAGTGATAAGGCATCACCAGCACGTCATCAGGGACTTATTTTATTATATATAATGAGGAACAGGTGGAGCAAGTATTCCATAGAAATATATTAGACTATAGCTCATGATGTATCTACAATACAGATATTGCTTTCAGCGAATCTCTTATTTCTTCCTCTTGTGCTTCTGTCAAATTGTTCAGGGGTGGTCTTGACTTCCCAACGTTGATAGGAGTAATAAAGTTCATGGCAACTTTCATAGAAGGTATCCAAGCACCTTTGAAAGAAGAGAAACACAATTATTTCATGACTTGAAAGACATCATCACAGATATATGAGAGAGAATTGTAAAAACTTCACAAACGATAAGATTTCCACAAAATTCTTGAATAACATGTTTCACTAACACAGAAGCTTCGTCATGTGATATACTGGTGCAATGAACTAAACCAACGCTGGCTTGCTTA
>OU896719.1:14345349-14419349 GCA_918026855.4 Phaedon cochleariae | reverse complement strand
TTTATCCACTACTTCACGAGAGCATCTATTTCATTGGACGCACTTACTTATACAATCCACATGATTGTGTTAAACATTTTTGAAATCCGCTTTCCATGGTTATTTCAATGATTGAGTAATATATATAGGGTGCTCTATTTAAAAAAATTGTCGTGATGGTCATAACTCAAACGTGGATCACCATGTATGTATTTTCTATTCTTCTCATAAATATGGCAAATTGAAAATGAAAATCGACCGTTTTCAGCAGATTTCCCAAAAATGCATAATTTGGCTAAAAATAAATTTGTTCATCAGTACTTACGAAAACACTGTATATACAAACACAAATTCAGTACGTACAATTAACAAACGATGAAAAGGTAAGAGAGCGACTGATTTTACTTATTTGGTCGAATATACGACTCTGTAGGGACGTCATTAAGACGTCCAATATTGAACGTCAATAAGACGTCATGAAATATGACGTCATTTTTTGGTCCCTCTGAAGTCAAGGATGTCATTGACCAATAATGACCTAAAAATACGTCATTATGACGTCATTTCACTAACCTGTGCTACCTGGGTATTTATTAAACTCAAATTATTTTCCACCTGATTGAATGATTTCAATCATATTCCGAAACTATAGATACGAAGTATATAATCAACGTCTGAACTATTTGATGAGCACATATTCCTCAAATGCCAATGTACTAGGCCATTTAGTGATTCCAATGCATGAGGGTGTTCAATGAAGAAACGTAGATAGTACCCTTTCTATAAGTACTCCAAGATAAGTTCTTTCATTGAATCGACATTCTTTTTTTCACTCGAGAAAGACTTTATTGAATATTGTTTCAATGATTATCAGTCGATCTTGAATTCCTTGAATAAAAGTGAATGAACAACAGAGGTAACATCCCATTTTGTGTAATTCTTTCTCATCGCTTGGTGCGCACAAAACTGGATCTCTCTAATGTTCGAAGAACATCGTGCGTACCTACCCAGGAAAGATGGTTTTTCCAAGTTAATATCCATTAAAGAAACCAAGGTCGTGAATAGCAAAAATGGCTTGTTTTCCATGGTCACTCTATCACAGAGTTTGACTATGTACGTAGGAGAACTACAGACCGGGTAAACGTTTATAGGGAGGAAGGAGAAAAAGAAGAGACAAATGATATAAATCTCTTATTTTTAGTTGAACGAATAGGAATCTCCTTTTGTGTAGAATAATGCACCTGATGCATTGAATTTCAAGTGAAAGTGTTTTCTTCACAATCATTCGAACACTCAACATAATAAGCGGAGTTTATTGATGTCTCCACAACAAATGACTTGTCACCCTCTGCGTTTTTCGTAACACAATAACTCCCCACAATGATAATTATCTTATTACTGTCTGTATTGTTACGTTATTCGGGTGCAGAAGCGAACACGACACTATTTATTTTCGAACTGATGTATTTGAACTATAGAAACACTAATTTATAACGAACTCAGAACTACTATTTATGTAAAACGATTTATATCACGCGGTATATAACTGTCTTTCTGACACTCGCTGCTCGACTGACTGACAGCAGTTGTTCGGCGGTCTTATATATGAGAACACATGGCAGGCTTTGGTCGAGAACGTTCTCGAATGATTTTCCGTCTCCTTCTTTTTGTTCTACACCTTTTCCAGATGTATTTCAGAAAGCGTCAATTCAATTTCAGAAAGCGTCAATTGTATTTCAGAATAGTCAATTGTATTTCAGAAAGCGTCAATTGTATTTCAGAATAGTCAATTTAATTTCAGAAAGCGTCAATTGTATTTCAGAATAGTCAATTCAATTTCAGAAAGCATCAATTGTATTTCGGAATAGTCAATTTAATTTCAGAAAAGGTCAATTGTATTTCAGAATAGTAACTTGTATTTCAGAAAGCGTCAATTGTATTTCAGAATAGTCAATTGAATTTCAGAAAGCGTCATTTGTATTTCAGAAAACATCATTTGAATTTCAGAAAGCGTCAATTGAATTTCAGAAAGCATCAAGATCGATTAGTTAGTAGAAAGTGCACTCCATGTGAGAATGCATAGGATGTTCAGTGCTTCCTGTAGTGATGTTTTCAATTAAATCACCCCAAATTCCTTTTTATGTACCTTTAGGTACCTTTATACTATTAGATGAACCGATTACGGAATTTCAGGTATAGGGGACTATCATAGATACAATTTTTTCTATTGCTATGAAAAAGTTCTGATTTTTACATGTTTGTCCAATAGGAAGTGACCAGCGTGACTGATGGCTGTTTGATACTGTAAAATAGGCTTCGTAATAGCATTTACAAAATCAAGCTCTGTTGCTTCGACGTGAATGTCATGATATTTTCACGATTTATGAAGTTACCTGGCCGGAGAACACCCCGTGGAAGTGCCTGACAATTGTATATTCTCTTTCATGATAGGATCCGATTGAACATATAAAGATCAGCTTTTGTGGAAATGATGTTCTTGCCAGTTTTTCTTTTTTCGTACTTTCAACACCCGGTATCTCTTGAAAGCCCATCCAGTACTGAAGATTTTTAACCCCCAAAACGATTCCACCGAATAAGATATAACACACATCGAAAATATCAACCTTGTTGAAATGTTGTCTGGTGGTCGCTGGCTTTCAGTCTATAGAGAACGATTTCTGAAATTCAATTGCCTATTCTGAAATACCATTGATGCTTTCTGAAATTCAATTGACGCTTTCTGAAATTCAAATGATACTTTCTGAAATACAATTGACACTTTCTGAAATTCAATTGACTATTCTGAAATACAATTGATGCTTTCTGAAATTGAATTGATTATTCTGAAATACAATTGACGCTTTCTGAAATTGAATTGACTATTCTGAAATACAATTGATGCTTTCTGAAATGCAAGTGACTATTCTGAAATACATTTGACGCTTTCTGAAATTGAATTGACTATTCTGAAATACAATCGACGCTTTCTGAAATACAAGTGACTATTCTGAAATTAAATTGACGCTTTCTGAAATACATCTGGAAAAGGTGTAGAAGCTTCCTAGAACAAAACCTCTCTCTCTAATTGTTCCATCGATTGTTTCCAGAACATTCCAGAATCTTCTGTGACGTTATTTGTCACTGCGGCATATATTGAGTGTTCGGAAATATGCTGGTGTATGTAGGAATCATTGAGAGGTTGGAGAGCAATCGGGGATGCGTGATACAGGATGATCGTTGTACTCCTGCCTTCCTGCTGATGTTTCTAGAGCCCCTCCAAGGGGAATATCATTACACTGTCCCCTCCTTAAAACGCATTCCTCCTGGAATGCATCCTGATCACAATGAAGATAGGGACAACTGGTTTCATTCCTACAACGTGCAGTATGGTAGAAATAGCATGGCACTGTCTTCTTTCTTGGAGTTCCCTTGGAGTTTCAGCAGCATACCAGAATTTCAACTCCGGTGAATCTAAATGAAACCTCTAGCATGTTCCTTACAATTCTCCAATTCAAGCCATCCAGTCCACACCCCAGCTTCGGAACAGCTATCTTCTGTATGTCCTTTTCGAGTATGATGCTTCGCAAGTCGACTAGTGTCTCCCAGAGGTCCTTGTAAGTGGGTTTCTCAGAAGATCTTGCTTTCGTTATAAGATAAAACACAGACCTTTTTCCTTCAGCGCTGATATCTTCCATTTCTAGTGCTCGACCGACGGAGGAACCTCGTTGACGAAGCTCCTCTAACTTCCCAAATTTCCCCATGAACTTGTTCGCTATTCCTTTAGACATCTGAAGATCCTCGGCGACGCAGTGAGCTAGTGCGTATTCTACAGGAATGGCAAAAAGGTCGCGGGGCTCTTCCTTGGTGACGCCAAACCTTGCTTTTGATGAACCACTGTATGTCCCAATGAATTCGTCGAATGTAAGCTCCTTTTCTTCCGGACAAAGTTGTTGAACTTGTTGATCTTGTGTTTCCTCGAATGGTGCTAGTCTGTTGAAATGAACGACTCTTGGTTTGCCACTGGGTTCTTTACTGATGCGGTATATGACATCGTTGATCTTCTTCTTGACGGTATAAGGTCCTTCCCAAGATCTCTGTAGTTTTGGACAAATTCCTCGTTTCCTTTGTGGATTGTACAACCACACCAGGTCTCCTTCTGCGTATCCTGCACCCCCAGCTCTGATGTCGTATCGGTCTTTCATGCGATCGCTGGCGATTTTCAGATTAGAACGAACCAATTCGTGAATATCGTTCATCTTTTTCATCAAATCCGTGACGTAATCTTCCTCCACTATGTCCTCACCAGGTCTACATCCAAAGACCAAGTCACATGGAAGCCTCATCTCTCGTCCAAATAGAACCTTCGCCGGAGTCTGTCCTGTAGATTCCTGTACTGCAGATCTGTAGGCCATCAAGAAGAAAGGAATATGTTGATCCCAGTCGTGTTGGTGTTGATCTACGACTTTGCAAAGATACCTTCCTATTGTTCGATTCATTCGCTCCACCATGCCATCTGACTGTGGATGCAACGGAGTTGTTCTTGTTTTCTTGATTCCTGACTTTTCGCTCATCTTCTTGAACACTTCACTCTCGAAGTTCCGGCCCTGATCAGAGTGAAGTTCCAATGGCACCCCAAAACGACTGATGAGTTGATTCATTAGGACATCAGCGACAGTTACGGCTTCCTGGTTAGGGATCGCATACGCTTCCACCCACTTGGTGAAGTAGTCCATGCACACAAGGATGTATTTATTTCCATTATCAGTCACTGGAAACGGCCCCGCAATATCCATGGCAATCCTCTCGAAAGGGCTTCCAACATTGTACTGTCTCATGGGTGCCCTTGGTTTACGATGAGGCCCATTGCTGGCAAAGCACACGGTGCATTTACGGCACCACTCTCTGACGTCGTCACTGCAGTTCACCCAGTAGAACCGCTCTCGTACCCGCTGCAGTGTCTTCCTCACTCCTAGATGTCCCCCTGAAGTTCCATCATGTACATATCCAAGTACTTCCGACACTCGGCTCCTAGGAATGACCAACTGCATCCGATTATCCGACCCATCATCGTTCTCGAGATTCCTCTTGAGCAGGTCATCTTCTAATACCAAGGAGTCCCACTGACTCCAGTACGCCTTCAAAGTCTGTGAAGATGGTGCTACTTCTTGCCAAGAAGGACGACGATTTGCTTTCTTCCATTCTCGAAGCTTGCGAAGTTCTGGGTCCTTTTTTGCTCTTGCTTGATTGCTGCAGGTAACCAATCTTCATTGACAACGGTGGTTCTGTAGAGGGCTGCTTCCTTATCCTCCAAACGACTACAATGTGAGCACTCAGATGGACATGGCCTTCTGGACAATGCATCTGCATTCTTATGGCTCGTCCCCACTCGGTGTGTTATCTCGAAGTCATATTCCTGGAGCCTCTCGATCCAACGAGCTACTTGGCCTTCGGGGTTCTTGAAATTCAGGAGCCACTTCAGTGCAGCGTGGTCCGTCCTGAGTAGGAATTTTCGTCCATAAAGGTACTTATAGAAGTGCTCCACCGATTTTACCATGGCCAATAGTTCCCTCCTGGTAACGCAGTTGTTTTGTTCTGCCTTCGATAGCACCTTGCTGAAGTAACCGATGACTCGCTCTTGCCCATCTTGATACTGCGAAAGGACTCCACCAATGCCGATATTACTGGCATCTGTGTCAAGAATGAATTGTCCTTGTGGAAGTGGATACCCAAGAATCGGTGTCGTGGTTGAGCGTTCCTTCAGAGCATCAAAGGCGGCCTGGCATTCTGGATCCCAGTGGAAGGGACGTGCTTCCTTGGTGAGACGAGTCAGGGGCTTTGCGATATCCGAAAACATTCGAACGTAACGTCGATAATAAGTGCAGAGCCCAAGAAAGCTCCTGAGTTGATGCTTATCTCTTGGTACTGGCCATTGCTTCACTGCTCGTACCTTCTCAGGGTCAACTTCCACACCCTGCCTTCCTACGACGTGTCATAAGTAGTTAACCCGTTTCTGCAGCAGATGACATTTCTGCAGATTGAGTGTGAGGTTTGCAGCTTGAAGTCTCTTGAAAACTTCCTCTAGGTTAACCAGATGCTCTTCAAGAGTTTTACCGATCACGATGATGTCATCCAAATAAACTAGGCATGTCTTCCAGGAGAGTCCCCTCAACACATTCTCCATGATTCTTTCGAAGGTGGCCGGAGCATTGCAGAGTCCGAAAGGCATAACCTTGAATTGCCATAACCCAGTGCCAATGGTGAAAGCTGTCTTTTCCTTATCTACCGGATCCATTTCCACCTGCCAATATCCACTTTTCAGGTCCAGAGTGGAGAAAAGGTTCGATTCCGCCAACGTGTCGAGTGTGTGGTCAATTCGAGGCAAAGGATAACTGTCCTTTTTCGTCACGTTGTTCAATCGGCGATAGTCCACGCAGAAACGAGTGTTTCCATCTTTCTTCTTCACTAGTACCACTGGTGAAGCCCAAGGACTATTGGATGGCCCGATCACCCCGTCTAGTTCCATATCCTGGATGATCTTTTCTGCAATTTCTCTCTTGGCCTGAGGTAATCTCCGGGGTGGTTGACGAATCGGTCTGGTATCTCCCGTATCGATTTTGTGACTGACGACGTTGGTTCTACCTGTTTTTCCATTGGCAGGTATGAAAATGGATCTATACCTCTGCAGTAACTCGGTTAACTTCTTCTTCTGTCGGTTGTTGAGTGAGTCGCTTGCAGCAGATACGAGTTCTTCATACTTGCCGGCCCCATCAGTGGTTGATGTCACCTGGTGGATTATGGAGGCTGCCGGGACACAGGTTCCAATCTTCGTTCCTTTGCCAATCGTCACAGGGTAATTATTTATGTTGATAAATCGAACAGGTGCTTGGTCGTCTGCTGACAGTAAAGCCTTGCCGACTAAAATTCCACGTCCGACTTCCTCGTCATCGTTCCTGAGTTCCATAATGATGGGACTGCCTTGCTTCAATTTATCCTCAATCCGCGCTGCTACAATGGTCTCGCTCCGTTTCGGTAACAGGACGTCCTCTTCTAACGTTACCCCTGCCGCTACCTCCACCCGTGGATGTGAGAAGATCTCTTCGGCACCCACCTTGAGTGTTCGGCTCCTAAAGTCCAGTCGAATTCCTTGCGCACCCATGATGTCCATTCCCAGATTAACATCTTCTTCAATATCTGCCATGATAGCTCGATGTGGAAATTTGACGGTCCTGATCGATATATCCACATCGATTTCCCCATAAACGGTGGCAGCTCCACCCGTAGCAGTTCTCAGACGCCATCTTGAGTTCACAAGTTGCTTTCTTGAAGACGTCAGAAGTCCACGTCGCAGGATCGTCTTCGATGCACCAGTATCCACCAACAGTGTGCATTTCTTTCCGTCGATCTGTCCATCCACGTAGACACTGCTGTTATCACGCCGTAGGGATGCCACAAAGATGAGAGGGTCTTGAGAATGACGGGTCGAAGCTGCCCCCTCGAAGTCGACCCGTTCTAGTTTTCCTGCGGCTGCGTGGGAGATGATCCTTCCTCAGCAGCCTGTTTCACACGTTTACAAGCTCTTTGGAGGTGGCCCAACTCCCCGCAATTCCAACAACGTACTGGTCTTCTCTTCTTATCCCAGAGGCCCTGGATGGCGTTGATTAAGGCTTCAGTAGGATCTTGCCTGGTATTTTCCACTATGTTTCCGCTGTCGTTCATTGCTCGGACTCTCGCTGATCCTCGGAAAGCTTCTGCTGCGGCCTCGATCTCAAGCGCAGCTGCCAGAGCACTGGTGAGGTCTTTTGGTCGAGTCAACCGAACTGCTTTCTGCATTTCGATATCTCGTAATCCATCCACGAACGTTTGAACAGCTAGACATTCCATAAGGGACTCTGGGGCTGACGGGTAGGCACAGTGGACCAATCGGGCTACGTCCACTTCGAATTCTTGAAGACTCTCGTTGGCTCTCTGTCGACGGCTCTTCATTTGTGATTGAAACACTTGCTGCAGATGTTCATGGCCATATCGCATGTCGAGACGTTTGACGAGATGATCGTAGCTATCGACTTCACCTTCCGGAATGGCTTGCAAGATGTTCAATGCATCACCCCGTAGAGCTACTGTCAGAGCCACAACCTTGTCCTTGGATGTCCACCCATTGGCTTTGGAAGCTGCTTCGAACTGCTTCAGATAGTTCGGCCACGATGTTTTTCCATCGAATGTAGGTGGTTTTACTCGATTGGTAGTAGTCACTGCATTTGGCCCTACTGTGGTTTCAATCATGAGTCCTTGACCATTTTCAGACTTCTCCAGCACAGCTATTCTTTCAATTTCGAGCTGCAGCTCCTTCTTCATTTCTTCTATCTAGGTGGTGAATTGGGTTGAAACCTGAGCTATAATCTTCTCCTGCTGAGACGCGATCTGTTCTTGCTGAGCAACGATCTGTTCTTGCTGAGCAGCGATCTGAGTCATAACTTCTTCCCGATGTGTTGATATCTGAGTCAATACTTCTTCTCGTTGGGCTGATATCTGGGAGGCGATCTGATCTTGCTGAGCAGAAATACGTGTCAGCACCTCTTCTCGTTGAGCGGTCATCTGAGCTAATACCTCGTCCCGTTGGGCTGAGATTTGAAAGGCTATCTGATCTTGCTGAGCTGAGATTATCTCCTGCTGAGCACGCATCTGATCCGCGATCTTCTCTTGATGAGCCACCATCTGATCCGTGATCTTCTCCTGCTGAGCCACCATCTGGTTCGCGATGTCCTGTCGCTGAGCCGCAATGTCCTGTCGCTGAGCCGCAATCTCCTGTCGCTGAGCCGAAATCTCCTGTCGCTGAGCCGCTATCTGTTCCGTAATCTGTTCCTGCTGAACCACCATCTGGGCCGCAATGTCCTTTTGCTGAGCCGCTATCTGTTCCGAGATCCCAGCCAACATCGATTCCGCTGAAGCTGGTTCCTCGAAGGTGAACGTCTCTGGATCCTGACCTACGCTCACCATATACTCTATGAGACGATGCTGAAGTGTAGCCTTGATCCCTGTTGTGTCGAGATCTCTCTCCTCCAACTCGCGTTTCAAGTCCACCACTCTCAACTCGTGTAATTTCTTTATAACGACGGTCTGTTCACTTCACACTGGAATATCCCACACTTCTGACACCAATTGTTACGTTATTCGGGTGCAGAAGCGAACACGACACTATTTATTTTCGAACTGATTTATTTGAACTATAGAAACACTAATTTATAACGAACTCATAACTACTATTTATGTAAAACGATTTATATCACGCGGTATATAACTGTCTTTCTGACACTCGCTGCTCGACTGACTGACAGCAGTTGTTCGGCGGTCTCATTAATGAGAACAAATGGCAGGCTTTGGTCGAGAACGTTCTCGAATGATTTTCCGTCTCCTTCTTTTTGTTCTACATAGAAGCTTCTTAGAACAAAATCTCTCTCTCTAATTGTTCCATCGATTGTTTCCAGAACATTCCAGAATCTTCTGTGACGTTATTTGTCACTGCGGCATATATTGAGTGTTCGGAAATATGCTGGTGTATGTAGGAATCATTGAGAGGTTGGAGAGCAATCGGGGATGCGTGATACAGGATGATCGTTGTACTCCTGCCTTCCTGCTGATGTTTCTAGAGCCCCTCCAAGGGGAATATCATTACAGTATGTTAGTCGAGGAGATGAAACATTGGATTATTTGAGATTGTTCAAAATATTCTCTCCTCGTTTCTATTGAATAAAAATTTGGGTAGCATTTAAATAATATGTGAAGTAGGACGAATCAGATGATTTGCTTGAAAATGTAACTGCGTTGAGATATGTTTGCCATCAGTACGCCTGAAAATAAATCCAATAGCTTGTCAGTGACACTTTGTTCGAAAGAATATTTGAAGAGCAGAAATATAGATATATTGAAAAAATATCCATTTTTTTTATGTTCAGTTTTCAGTAGTGAATGATGGATGGATGATTGGAATGATGGAAGCCCAAATAATCGATTGAAATGAATTATCATATTTTTTTTGCTGCAGTTTTTTTCACTCATTCATATTGTGATCTGTCGGAGTTGAAATGTTAGTTAACTAGAGCTTCAATCTTCAATTTAGTCAATCATCGGTAGTTCGTTCTGATCATCTTCCAACAGCAACTCCTTATTGGGGAATATCATCAAAGGAACCGAATCGTCGATGACAGTCCCTTTCCATGACTCTATAAGAATATTGACTAGCAATCTGTCAGTTATCAGTATAGAGATTTGAGCATTCAGCAAATATGTTGGACCTATAGTCTTAGTGAATGTGATATAATGTAATTTTTGCTTAGTTCTATATATTCAACTTGATCAACGTGAATGGGTTACAAAGATGGATTTCAAAGTTTTTCATCTCTATAGCAATCAAATGTTGAATTCCGTACAATTCTCGAACTGGGGTTCCTGAATAGACGCCCCAGCATCATTGATTTGAATTGTACATTTGATTCTCTGCACCGAAGAGGTGAACTCAATCAATCGCAAATGAAAACTGAAAATTTTTGGAGTTGAGAATGGTAGGAGAGTGAGGATAGAAAGAATATCTATTGGTATATATTCATAGATTTTATTTCTTGATTCCCATGAATATTTGAGAACACACATTGATACCGCTGTCTGGTTTGGTTCCCAAGTATATCACTACAGCATAAGCAAGCTGACTTGCATTCGTGAGAACATGAACACTCTTTTCTCTCGATGTTCTATCGTAATCGTTCATTTGCCATCTGGGTATTTTAAAATTGGTCAAGATGCACAAATCACTCAACCAGGATGAAAAATGTTTCTAAATATCCTTCGGGATCTATTTATCACAACCTACTTTGGCTTCTCATGTTTTTTTGGAAAGATTGATTCGTCTTATGAAACATCGGCCAAGAAAAGTATATGGCAGAGCCTGCCTCAAATACGAAGAGCTGGCACCGATTTTATGTGACTGCGAAGCTGTGAAATATTCACATAGGTATGTATCTGAAGACCAACCAGTTGAAGATATTTCAACTCCAGTCATAATTCTGCAAGACATTATACAAATTGGTGTTCCAGATTCAGATCGAATCAAATCTTATATAATCTGAGAAGAAGTTGTTGATATAGGAACAAACTCAAAGAAGATTCCTGTTTCGCTGATAAATAACATGGTATCGAATGATGGAAACTAAACATGACAATGGTAGGTTCAATATCAATTGATTATTGAAAATATCCTATAACTCATTTGTTTGCCAGAATCATTAGTCTGTCACTGAAAAGTGTCACACTATACGAAGTCTATCTTCGAATAATAATTTCCTTGCATTCTTGTTCTGAAAACAGGAGCAGATCTGATTCTGGAACATCTGAAGATAAGTAATAATACGATATTCTCTCAATATCTATTTATCCATCTATTTTTTTTTCTCAAACATTTTCTGAAACGGAGTGCCACTGACAAACGACATGATTCTTCTCCTAGGAAATCTGATGAAGACATTTTCAAATGCAATGGCATTTCTGAGCAAATCATCTGATTTCACCTACTATACGAATATTGAAATGATACTTTCACTTCCATTCTATAGAAACAAGAAGAGAAAATTTCAAATAATCAAAAAGAAATCAACTATCCCAATCATTTAATTGTAGATGGCTCATTTCATCACTCGACAGGCTCCGTTAGCACCTCTTTTCGTTGTCAATCTTGGAATATGTCGAAAACTCCTCAAACCAAAACTCGTTCGTCTCTAGGACAGCAGAGTTAAGGAATAATTTGCCAATGGAATCATTCCTATGGACTTATAGAGTCTAGAAATATAGCATCACCTACCTCCCCTTCCTATCCTACCTAGTTACGCACAATGTTCTTCGAACATCATAGAAATGAACTCTCGTGAACGCCAAGAGATGAAAAAAAAATTCCAGGTAGCGGTTCATGTAATCCTCTCGCGAAAAGACCGCATTTACACTCGAATATGACTTCGAGAATAAACATTCACTCTATTTTTCACCTGGAATATTTTCATAAGGATCGACATGGAGAAACGTGGTCTAAAATCGTCCAGAATAAGTATAGTATCTTTTTCAGTAGTATTCAAGAAAACGTCGAAATCATTCGAGAAAGCGTCAACCGTATTCTGATAGAGTCAGTTGTATTTCAGGAAGAGTCAATGATTGTCATTCAAAATAATTGTCAAATGAATTTCAGGAAACGTCGATTATATTTTGGTATAGTTTATTGTATTTTAGAAAGCGTCAATTGTATTTCGATAAAGACAAATCAATTTCAGAAAACTTGTATAAGTATTACAGGATGGTCAGTTCAAATTCCGAAATTGTCATCCTGATTTCAAATTTTATTATATGATATAAAAAGACACAATTTTGAATACATATCCGGATAATGAGAGAAAAATTGGAATTGGAGATACAGAGTCAATTGAATTAGGTGTTGATGTGGTAGCATACTTGGATCATTATTATTTTTACCATAATATATTTATGACATCCAGCATATATTTCAAATTGCCAAAATCATTTATTCGTCAATGATACAATAATTATTATAGAAGAGTGACATTCCAATGCTCTCGTGAATGATATAAATGAGGATCTAGAGAATTTGAAGGATTGGTTAGAGGTGAATGAATTAAAGTTGGTCAAAAAAACATAAGCTATGCTGATAACGAACGGCGAATATCCGCACACAATTCGAAGAAAATAGTTTGAATTTTGGAATTCATGGTGGAGAAATTGAACTATAATGGATGAAATCAAATATCTGAAAGTGAATGTGGTGACATCGCTGAAAAAAAATGGTGTTTGTGTTTTGTTTAGAGTGAATAAATATTTGCCATTGTATTCTAGGAAGTTGATTTGAAACACAATTATTCTACCACAACTCAATTATTGCCCCATGATTGTATACATGGCAAATCAGAGTGAAATGAAGTGACTACAGAAATTGCAAAATGGTGTCATAAGAGTTATATTGCGATGTGATTATAGAACTTCCGTTCAATCTATGCTATGTACTCTGAACTGGTTGGATGTTGAATCATTCATAAAGTACAATGTTATGTATTCATCCAAGAGATCAACAGAAGCACATGTCCACAATATCTGAAAAACATATTAGTAAAATCAAGCACTGCTATAATACTAGAGGAAAACAAAAATTGTTGTGAAACAAGCAAAGAGAACACAGACGCAGTGTTCAGTATTCTAAAAAGGTCCTCATAGTTTTTCAGATTTCTAACAGTTTGGAATTCATTAGAGTGATATGAAAATGATACTGATTTTTTTAGATTTGCTCGTACTGGGCCAGTTTCCATCTTCTCTGAAAATCAGATCGTCATAGAATTGTTTGGAATTAGTAATTCATTCACTCAGGTCAACTGGTATTGTACTAGGTATTTCACAGAAGTTTCAAGGCTTCATTCTATCTTGGATGCTGGGTGAGTCATGAGGAAATGTACATACTCCTACCACGACTAGTGGTCCCTGAGAGAAAAACTTCATGACTATCAGAAAGTGTCTTCCTATCTTCTTAACAAATATACAGGGTGAATTATGAGATTTGACAAAAACATCTTTTGGTCATAACTTCCCAACAGCTTTTTTGATTTGTCTTATTTTCTCATGGAATATTCTGTTACTACTATCTAATCGACTGACCTATTTTTATTCAGAATCAGGAAAATCCAGAACCGTTTCCGGAACATTTTGCTACTTCAATTTATATCAAAAAGATTATCCGTAGATGGTTTTTGTGAACTGTGACAGGAAATATTCAGAATTCACAAACGAACATCAGAAATTGAATATCCAAAATTTCTCTCAAACTCTCACGATTTTTTTCTGAAAGCCATACATCTCAAGAAAAAACAAAATTTTTGCATCAAATTCTTCATTTGAGAATCAATACTTCGCAACGCATTGATTTCACGAATGAAAGTGAGACTGATCAATATTTCACCTCAATGGAAATCAACATGTTCTCCTATTTCCAGGTCTGGATTTCATCATTTCATTTTTTCGTAAAGGGTATAATAATCACCCTGTAGATCTTCTACGAATTAGTGGATGTGGAGTACCTGTATGCATGTTGATAATGGCCATCGAATTGAATAATTTCATAATTTTCAAGTCTAAAGTTTTTCGATTCGATTTGTTTTATCAAGTGATTCTGGTAATTTATTCGCCGTATACAGAAAACAAATTATCATCATCCTTTATTATAGTATTCTCATGAAAAATTGAGGATGAACCCCTTTTTTCCTGATTGACCTCTCATTCGAATCGATTGCTAATAATATGCATACCGATATCCCATTCACTGATTCGAAAAAGATCTACAGGGTTATTTTTATGCCCTCCAAAAATAGAGGCAATAACGGAATCCAGGCATGAAGATCAAACAACATTTTGATTCTCATTGAGCTAAAGCTGAAACATTGTGTGAAAGTGTGAGAGAGATTTCAAATATTTCTTTTCCGATGTTTGTTTGTGACCTCTGAATTTTTTTCCTGTCACATTTCACAAAAACCATATTCAGGATGAACTTTTTGATATGAATCGAACTTGTGAAATTTTTCAGAAACGGTCCTGGATTTTTCTAATTTCAAATAGGTCAGTCGATGAGGAAGTAGTAGCAGGAGTCATTATTCCAAATTTTTTGGGATTTTCTCTCCTCGTTTCTATAAAATAAAAATATGAATATTATTTCAATATACGTGTAGTAAGGACAAATCAGATGATTTGCCCCAAAATGTCACTGCGTTTAAAGAATTTTCCTATCAGAGAGCCTGAAAGAAAAATTCACTAGCTTGTCAGTGAAAATTTGTATTGAAAAAATTTTTGAAGAAGGGAAATAAAGGTATATAGAAAAAATATCAAATTTTCACTTATCTTCGGATGTTTCGAGACCGGTTCTGCTCCCGTTTTCAACATGAGAAGAGATTTTTTCAATAGCGAAGTCGTATAATGTCTTGAAGCTTTTCAGTTTTCAATGACACAGTTACCCATTCTTTCTTCAAAGATTCATTGATTGAAATATTCCTTCATTGAATCAAGCGGATTCGCAATTAGATAATCATTCAAAGTTCGTTCGAAGGTATTCATAGTATTGATTTCTTTGAGACGTAGTGGTAGTGCATGTTAGATTTTTTCACTATAGTTATAGTAAAGAACTTTCTCTGACAGGCCAGTTTTATGTAGTCGGATACGTAAAAGTTCACTTCCTCTTGTTTTCCCATATTAATAATGATAATAATGAATCGTCTTTATTCATCACAACAAGTTACAAGAATATCATATATTATAGTATAACATATTAGTGATGAAAAGGTGAAGTGTCAGCGAGTGCTGTTTTTAAACTTTACCAGGAAATGAAAAATACAAAAACAAAATATAGTTCTAACATAACTCATTCATTATGCCTAAGGGTGAAGCCAAGACAAATATAATATATTCAAATTTAAATTGTGAAACTTCACTTGATAAAGATTTAACAATGTGTCGTTAACTCTGAGAGATAAACAAAAGTAGGTAGGTAAGAGAAAGTGATAATATATATGATGTAATATAATAATAACAATGCGAAGTACAATCGGAAATCAAAAATCATCATATGTTCAGCAATCCCGGAAACAAACGCGCAAGTAACATTTCAGTAATTGTCGGACCAATGATTGAAGTAAGCCTCTTTCAATTTTTTTTTGAAGTTGGTCAAGGTATAATGGCGGAAACTAGCATCTAAATTATTATATAATTCACAGGCAAAATACGAGAAGCTACGTGTGAAGTATGCCGAGGAATGCTTGGGTATTAAAAAAAGGTCTCTTTTCCTGGTAGTAATTTTATTACTTCCCATTAGTTCTAGTTTTTGGACCAGATAAGGGGGGGTTTTCGTTTTCAATATTTTGTGTATCAAGCAAAGAGAGTTCAAGTCGCGACTTCTGTTGAGTGGGAGCCAACCAATTTCTTGGGTTTGTCTACTAACCCTATCAAATCTCCTTAAACCTGTGCAGAAGCGTACGCAAGTGTTCTGTATCAGTTGGAGTTTTCTCACGTCAGAAGCAAGTAAGTCGAAACCATAGACCGAATCGCAAAACGCTAATTCAGAGAATATTGATTTCAATTTGTTTCGGAAGAATGTCTCGTTGAGAGTAAAGTTTCTTAAGGGTACCATAGGAGCTTTGGCATAAAGAACGAATGTGTTCGCTAAACATCAGATCGGAGTCGAACCACACACCAAGGTTTTTGCATTCGTTTAGAGTTGGGATTTTTTCGTTGTTTATTACAATATCCTTCATTTGAGATGCTGTTATTCTCTTACTTTTGAAACCAGAGGATGTTACAGAAGATTAACTGGCATTCAAGTTCAAATTATGCGCCAAAGAAATATTGAAAAGAGAATCCAAATCCGAATTTATGTTGTTGCATGCCTCCTCGTAATCATCAATGTGAAAATGATAAATGAGTTGTGTGTCACCTGCATAGTGGTATATTTTGCAATGACGGGTGAATTTGTGTATGTCGAAAATGTAAATGGAAAAAAGTAGAGGTCCTAAGATAGAGCCCTCTGGTACACCATATCCTACCGGTGAAGCATTCGACGATTTATCCCCGAGGACGACACGTTGTGTGCGATTGGTAAGATAGCTGTTCAAGTTTAATAGATTCCTCTGAGAATCTGAAATGTTACATTTTTTTGCAAATCAAGTTGTGATCGACATTGTCGAAAGCTTCACTGTAATCTAATAGAATGAGACAGCAAATGTAGTTTTTATCGATATATCTGAATAAGTCATCGGAAACATTGAGAAGCGCGCTGGTAGTGCTAAATTGGGGCCGAAACCCGGACTGAATATCTGAAATAATCGTTTTAGTGAGAACGAATTCCGCCACCTGGCTCTTTATAATGGATTCGAAGATTTTTGAGAGTGTGGGTAAAATGCTTATGGGTCGCAAGTGCTTCAATTCAGTCGGTGATGTGACTTCAGCCAAAGGTATGATATTAGCCATTTTCCAAGCGTCAGGAAAAGTATTTGTTGTTAGTGCAGTATTAATGATATGTGTGATATAGTCGAGTATGATGTCCCAGACGATATATATCATATTGAGTGATATATTATCAGACCCTATAGAATTACATTCGAGGGTTTTGAAGGCATGTCCCACTTCTCGTGAATGAATAGTATGGAAATTGAAAGAACGGATTTGAGTGGTAGGGAGATCACAGATGTCAAGTAAGTTGAGTTGAGCAGGAGTGGAGTGGGATGACGGAACGTTATTAAAGTAATTATTGATCAATGTTACGTCAGTAAGGTTGCCTGGTAATTTAGAAATTCGATTACTCTGAATTACATCTGAGGCTCTAAGAGTATTTCAGATAGTTTTGGAATTATTTGTACGTAGTGTGTATTGCATATATCTACGTTTTTCCCTCCTAATAGCACTAGTGACGTAGTTACGCAGTTCTTCATAATAGTTCCAACTATGGTCAGTTTTCGTGCTTTTGAACTTTTTGAAGGCTTTGCCCCAAGTTCGTATCATGAGTTTGATGTTGTATGTATACCATGGCTGAAAGGTTTAGTGACCCTCACTTCACGGATGGGAGCATGTTTCTCAAAAATATTGAGCAAATTGGTATTCAGGTAATTCACTTGTTGATTGACATTGTTGAAATTATAAATGCGATCCCATTGACAAGCCTTGATTTCATTAAGGAAACGATCCTGATTGAAGTGATTGAAGTCGCGAGTCGAGATGATCTTCTCCTTGTTGGTGGACTTAACTTTCCTATTTCGCATGACGTAGTGAAATGATCTGAGATTCCCAGTAAGTCATGAACTGAGCATCTAGTAATGTCCTCAGGGTTTGATGCAACCATAATGTCAATCAAAGTTTGAGAATTATCCGTGACACGTGTAGGCTCATTGATCAGCTGTGTCAAGCTATAAGTATCTAAGTATTGTAAGAACAAGTTACTGGACTGACTCTGGACTAATAAATTGATATTCACATCAGCGGCCATGAGAAGGAAATCACAGTTAGTCGAGATGAGTGATATTTGACTTGGGTGGGCGATACAGGACACCTATCGCGTAAGTACTCCCAAGTAATTTAACATTGATCCACAATTGCTTCAAATTATTCGTGATATGTTCGACCAGAACATTGTACAAGCGGTTACATTTTATGGAAAGACCGAGACCACCTCCTCGTCCATCTCGATCAATTCTTTCAAATTTATAGTCAGGAATAAATAATAAATCTGAGTTCATGTTGGGATTGAGCCAAGTTTCAGAAACTGCGAATACTTCAAAGGAATTACTGAGTATGTGATTTTCCAAAATATCGAACCCTCCTACTATGTAACGTACGTTCATGTGGCCGAAGCAGAAAGCTTTGTTCTGGGGCATTATTATGAATCAGAGAGAATAAAATGAAGGTCAAGATAATGATACGGGAAGGTCAAGATAATGATACGGATGATGATACAAAAATAGTTAGCGGATACCGAGTGAATTCAATATGCAATGAATACTGAAATCTAATTATAGAAGACAGAGTATTCACAAATAGATATATGAATACAAAATAAAAAAGGAAAAAAAAATGCAGTAATAATAATAAAGCAAATATAGAAGTAGACTACAAATGAAGTCAGGGAGGTGAGAATTTACTTTAGATTTTTGCCAGGATTAGCAGATCTCAAAGTAATCGAAGACTTTTTCGACTTGATATTGAAGGCCTCAGGGCTGACTTCCAAGAGTCTCTTCTTATTAGTATCATTCTCTTTCTGGGAGAGGGATAGAGTGGAATTATCCGCTGATCTGCTGCTGGTTGCACCTGCTGCACTTGCTTAATACACTCCTGTACTGGACGCAAATGTTTCTTCAAGTTCATCAGTGCTGTACGGTACACCATCTATGATGAGCCTCCGACCTTCAATGACAGCTGCGAGACCTTTGTTTCTCGCAATTTTTTGATGGGCGATGAGATTTTTATTTTCTTGATAGTCTTCGGGAATATAATCGAGTGAGATAAATGTACCAGTTCCCTTCAGATTTTTAGCATTTTTCAAAATCTTAGCTTTGAGGCTATTAGTCAAACATTCCAGAAGGATAGGACCTGGTTTGCTATTGTTTGGAAAAGCTTATCTATACGCATCTCTGGAATCTCTTTCACTGCGATTGATTTCTAGGTTATCTCGCAGTAGCGCGATGACAGAATTGATGACGTTATCGCCTGGCAAATAATATATCGTAAAATAATATTTCTTTATTCTTCTTTCTACATTCTGAACCCTCTCTTTCAGAAGTTTATTTTCTGCCCTCAAAGCTCTATTATCTTCCTTCAGTTCTTCAATATTGGATTGAATGTGTCCTTTGTAGGTTTTGAATTCGTCTTTGAGCTCACCAATTTGTGCCACCAATATTACGTTTTGTGATTTGACGGCGGAAAATTGTTCCATAAGCTCTTTCAACATGTTCGCCACATCTTGTTTGGAGTAATCGCTCATTTCCACTTCTGGCAGTAGACCACCCGTACTATGTGATTAGTTGAAGATCCGCAGATGGGAGATGAGGTTTTTTTGCGAGCAGGTGTATCGCGTTATCCGAATTACTTATTGCTAGGCTTTTTTACTTTTAGGTGACAAGAGTTTAATTTTTGTTCACTTTTGATCTCAAAATCTCGGATTGTGTGACCGTCGTCGATAAAATATAATATCATCAGTGGATGGCAAATTTTCTTCTGGGCAAGTTGATATAGATTTGATAGTAGTACTCACAGTATGGCATCAGCAGTGAACGATTAAAGCCGGACAAAGTATACAACACACCTTTACTCTTGTATATTTCGGGCGTATATTGAAGGTGTGTTGATTATTATGTAGGGAACGTTTGCTGATATTTTCCAGCAAATATCGCAATGTATACAGAGTGTCCGTGAAAGTAATATCGTCAATAATAGGGCTGATAAAGTAAGCCAAAATAATTTCAGTGGTTCATGGAAAATCATGTGTATCACCTACGAAATAGTCACAATGCTCACAGTGGAATGAAATAGTGAATAAATGTGGAAAGCTCACAGTCATTTCCACCCAGTGTTCATAAAATGAACAACAATGGTAGATTTCGGGGAAAAAAAACTACTTTCCTGGATAATGCCACGCAGGAAATTGAATTACATCCTCCCGAAATCTATGCATCGACTCGTTTGAACGAATACTAATACAAGTGATTCTTTCCTGAATGCCTATTGTTTTCGATTAAGCCAGGCCGCTGGACAACCACAGACCGGTTTCGAGATCTTTGACTCTCATCAATGCAGTGTAGTCTCCAGCCAGCAGTCCTAAGACCGCCGACTCAGCGAAGCCTAGCCAAACAAAAATCAAGTTGGCATTATATCCACCCCAAGGCGTTTTTCATCGATAAAATGAAAGTAACGCCATCTGAGTAAAACCGAGGAAAGAATCACTCCAAAACTAAAATTCCCATACGAGAGTGGCTGGCAGCCCG
The DNA here is from genome assembly GCA_918026855.4 of Phaedon cochleariae. Taxonomy (NCBI): domain Eukaryota; kingdom Metazoa; phylum Arthropoda; class Insecta; order Coleoptera; family Chrysomelidae; genus Phaedon; species Phaedon cochleariae. The sequence goes on along the minus strand of OU896719.1, from coordinate 14,398,824 downwards.
ACTGGCGTGATATGAACTACGAAATTGCCACAATGCTCACAGTGGAATGAAATATTAAATAAATGTGAAAAGCTCATAGTCATTTCCACCCAGTGTTCATAAAATGAACAACAATGGTAGATTTTGGGAGAAAAACAACGACTTCCCTGGCTAATGCCACGCAGGATATTGAATTACATTTTCCCGGAATCTATGCATCGACTCGTTTAAACGAATACTGATACAAGTGATTCTTTCCTGAATGCCTATTGAAAGTCGCCTTGGGGTGGATATAATGCCAACTTGATTTTTGTTTGGCTAGGCTTCGCTGAGTCGGCGGTCTTAGGACTGCTGGCTGAAGACTACACTGCACTGATGAGAGTCAAAGAGCTCGAAACCGGTCTGTGGTTGTCCAGCGGCCTGGCTTAATCGAGATCAATAGGCATTCAGGAAAGAATCACTTGTATCAGTATTCGTTTGAACAAGTCGATGCATAGATTTCGGGAGAATGTTATTCAATATCCTGCGTGGCATTAGCCAGGGAAGTAGTTGTTTTTCTCCCGAAATCTACCATTGATGTTCATTTTATGAATACTGGGTGGAAATGACTGTGAGCTTTTCACATTTATTCATGTGTATCACGCTTCGTTACGGAGTTATTGACCTTGAAAGTTGAAATGAAGAATTCAATTCTCATGTATAACTTCCAAACGGTTGTCATAAAATCAATGATATAAGGGCAGGTGAATGAACCCATACTAATGGTCCTTACCATAGGCCGACGGCTTTTCAGTGAATATGTTTCATACAGGATGGAAAGAGTTAGTCTAGTTGTGACAGAAGTGACAAATTTGACATTTTGCTCTTACTGTTCAATCCTTCCATCTTTCTTTTGAAAATGGTATACTGCATTTCAATCGATATCTTGTATCAATCCAGAGAAAATTGCATTTGAAAAACATACATTCGAACCGTTTCAATGGAGATGGATATCATTCATTGATATAATTTTGAATGAAAATGAATATTCAACTTCCATGCAAGAACTTCCGAATCCGTTCTGGTAGGAGGTTCTGTTTTGAATACCCTGAGTTATATGTGACTGATGCACGATGGTGTGCCTTCTCATCCCAACGAAGCCTTACAGGATCATTTGAGCATCACATTCACACATGGTCCTTTTGCATGGCCACTTTGGTCACATGATGTCTACTTGATTTATTTCTTCGAGGATTTCTTTAGTCCATTAAACACCTGTGAATATGAGATATAAGCTTCTGAATCAAATTCTTACATCTGCACACGCCGTGAGAAATGATCATCGTCATATTATGTAATCTTGAGTTCAACGCAGATATATGGACAACTCTAGAAATTATGTTGATGTTCAAGGTGCAAATATTGAAAACCAATACTGATATTCTTCTTGTCTTCACTGATGTTATTGAAGAGATGAGGAAATCATTCTAATCTCTGTGAAAACTCCATGGATTCTCAGAGTGGAGTGAAGTAGTTACTACTAATAATACTCGAAGTAATCTCCACGACATCTCAATATGATCAAACAGCAAATCACTTGATACCTGTTAATGACATGTATATGCTTACCCCCAGTCTTTTCAATTGATACTACATATCCTTGAAGGCAGTGAATACTCCAAAATATGTTGGGTCACGATGAAAAGGTTAGATCTCATCTTCATGAAATTAGACAAAGATTGTTTCCATCATCTCAATCCAAGTGAAGAAAGCTTCAAATTCAAACTGAAACTAGCAGCGGAGATTTCCGAATCTGTTGGAAATATATGAGATGAATGTTTCCTTGAGAGACAAGAGTGGAGGTTGTCTCAACGAACAGATCCATTTTGACACTTCAAAAATTTTCAAAGCACTGGATTTCACGAAATAATCACAAATCGTCATGATTTTTCCCTTTCTTGGTTGTCGACATATCCATCCGATAAGTAATATTATTCAACCATATTGTTTTTTTCTTTTCTCTAGTTGGGTACATAATGTCGGTTCGTCTGCTGGTAACGTTGGTCATTGTTATTGCTTCTAATGTCATATGTCTTTCTTGTTGACTTGTGACGTGCGACACATGTCTCTTTCTTTTTTTCTTCCTGGTCAGGTTACTCTTGTCAAGTACGTAACAAGATGGACAGGTACACCTTGTCTCCGTTTCACCATCTGATGTGCACCTAGTGGTATTTGTATACTTCATAGTTCCAGTTGGGTTTTTGAGCTACCATCCTCGGATTGAATTGAAACCTATCTCCGATTCATTTCATTGAGATCATATTCACCACAACCTCTCCTGATTCCCACGTCGACATAATTTCAATAATCCAAGATATTTCGTACTATTCACTTCTTCACAGGATATCCAGTTGAAATTGATAAGGCAGAGGATAGATATTCATATGTAAGTACGCAACTTTTATTAAATAATCTGATCTGTCTGATCCTAATTGAATGTCGTGGAGATGACTTCGAGTATTATAAGTAGAAAAGTATAACTGGAGGAATCGAATGATGGAAGCGGAATGTGAAAATTGTCACCTGTTTCAAAAATGCCTTCATTGAACTGAAGAAATTCGTCATATCTTGTATGAAACATATTATTCACTGAGGAGCCATGCACATGAACAAGATCGAACATTTTATTTTATCGGGAATACTGAAATGGTTCCTGAGATTTCAAGCTGATGCTGATTCACTCATCATTGCTCTCACCTTTCAGTCGTTCCAGCAAAATTTGTTGCATTCATCCGAAAATTGTGTATATCAATGAGAACTGTATCTCCTCTATCATCTTGGAAAGAAGGAGTATCTTGTTTGATTTTTCAATGAATATAATTGATGAATCTTGTCAATCAAAGTTGAGACTTTCATCCGATTCATCATTGTGAATCCATATTTGCTTAAAAATCACCCATTCGAATACGTATATACCTCTGTTTGAAACACCTTTCAAGAACTTGTATCGATTGTGAGAGAGGACACTTACGTTCAACAATATATTTAGCACAAACAGAATTGATGTCCGGACAATGGCTCCTCTTATTCCGTTCATCGTCAGTGTACCAAAAATATTCACATTCATTCTTCATGCCTATGAGGTCCAACTGAGAACTGCATGTGTAACATTCCAATGACAGTGCTGAAACATACATAAATAATGATCATCTTCAAAATCGAGAAGAAGAGGTGATTCAAGAGAAGGCCAATGGAGCCAATGGAGCCGTATCGAAAAATTTCGAAGCTTTGCCATTTTGTGAAGAAACGAACATCGCTGAAGTGTTTTTCGACATATTTCGAAGTTGACAACAGCAGGATGTTCTGACTCAGCTGAATGAGCCTGTCGAGTTCCTCTGAGTAGTGTTGCTAATGATGAAGTCAGAGCGAATACTTCTGAGGAACATTTTCCGTGGAAGTATCAATAAAAAAGTGTAAGGTCGCCGGACTCTCCTACAGTGTTTTTACGGATCGATATGGATGTATATTACAAACAATTTGATCATTTGTAAAGAAGTTGTGTGTAATTGTCATATATTTCTGATTGCCGATATTGCAGCAGTGTTTTATCTTCATTTACTGAAATTTGTCAGTGACGTGTATGTATTGAAACCATTCAAGATTGCATATTTTGAAGAAAGAAACCAGATCTGGACTAAGAAAAGATCAATGTTACTTTGTTATATCAAGAAAAATCAATTTGTGACGTCTCAAGAATACGTTGTAATGAAACGTTCAACATGATAAAAAATGAATATATAGTCAAATATCAGTTACATTCGTGTGAAAATCAGTTAACTAGGAGAGAGAATGCCAAAAAAGTCTGGAATAATGAATGTACCACCGCCACGATTAACCTAGAGACGATTTAACTAATGTAATGATTTACCATCCATGGTCACATTTGAATCCTGATACCATAATTTAAGAACTTGATACCAATCAGTTCGAATCATCAGCAAAAATCAGATCTTATCATGAGAATCAGGGCATACTATTTCATCATTAATTCAATCGAAATCCATGGAACAAAATCACGGGTAATTATATCAATCCAGAATTTTGATCAAGAACTTGGTAACAATTCAAATTATCAAAAAATCATTGGAGTGTTTCTTCCTAACTGAGTTTTCTTCTTCATCAGTTTTTATCGAACAGCAATGAAGTGAAAAATTCACAAGGATCGAGTTGTGAGCTGGGACGAATTTGAGAATTCATCCGAACGTTCTGATGTCATATTTTGTCATTTTATTTCAAATTGTGCCGTGCTATTTGAGGACCTGTTTTCATGGCATTTCTCATAGTCTTTCTGGATTTGTTGGAATTTCTTCGCAAAAAATATCACACACACGCCACCGACAATCAACTGGAAATGTCCTCGTCTTCATCATTCATAATATATAACAAGCTTTTTCAGAAAGACATGGAAAATCTATAGCTGTGGCTTTGGTTATATCGAAAGTATTCGACCATGTTCTGCATCAAGGATCCTCCCCAAACTACCTTTATTCGGCTTATGCCATCTTTCCTCAAGTTTTCAATTGAGCAGATCGCTTGATGTGGTCGTGGACGAAGTATCGTTTGATACCTATGCCATCAATTTCAACGTTTCACCAGGATCAACTTTGGCACCAACATTGTCCCATCTTTATATCAATGATCTGTTTGGAGCGAATATCTTGCGATATCAACAGATGTGCTTACGATTGTACCCTTCGAACTCGTTATCTCCTATGATTTTCATTTCTTGCCAGCAAATTGAGAACTCACAACGAGGCAGGTCAACGTTGTCAATCTGGGCAGATCTTGCTGGAATTATAGCTCAGGAAAGCCTGAATTCTCATCAGAAAGGCATATGAATGATGGAACAGAGTCTGATACCACCATTCTCTTCAAGACCACTATAAATAGATGCTCGGTATTCCATCCAGCAATACTCTTCCATAGGAGAATCATGCTCGATCCAGCGCGAAAGCTACTTCACAAAAACTTGGATTCGTATCCCGTGCTGAGATCTTCTTCACATCTCAACAGCTTCACCTGATCTATACTGAGCACAGTTACGGCCAATTTCAGAATTCTGTTCTCACTCAGAGAATTTAGCACCCAAACTAGTGTGTGATGCCATATGCTTTGACTCGATCAAAATATTGTATGAAAAATGTCGACTTCAACTTTTTATGCCATCACAAACAATACCACTCAGAGGAACTCAACATACCTAGTCATCACATCTTACCGTGTCAACTTTGAAATATGTCAAACGGCATAGCTATGTATGTCTCTGCCAATGAAATTGTTCCAAAAAAATTATAACCTTCAAAAGTTGAAAAAATATCCAACACCTATTCCACCTCCCTACCCTTTCTAGGTCTTCGATTTCATCATATCTAGGTACGCACGATATTTTTAGAACATTATAGGAATTCCTTTCCGTGCGCTACAAGAGATTGGAACAACTCCGATTTTTTCCGAATACATATCTGTTTTTTGTGCATTGTATACATATAGTTCCAGTGGAGAAATCTACTTGTCTAATTTCAGTGTTTATATTCGTTTTTGAATAATCAGAACAGAACAGAACAGAACTTACTGTTCACTATTCTAATACATTCTCCATGAATACCAAATGAACTTAACACGTCTTTATTTGAATTAACTTGGTTTTCCATATTTTGTTATGAAGAACTATATTCTCAATCGACTCGGTCGTACTTGGACATGCAATGGAAATTCATGTGAATGTAAAATTTCACAATCGGTGAGATCTTCACAAAATTTTCAATCAAACGACATGTGCAGCTGGAATTGGCAAGCCTATGTGAGTTTAGTATATTGTTCACCAGTATCACACCTAGAGAAGCTACTGTGTAAGCTAACAATGCCGTGAAATTGAGAATTTTGTAAAAATCTTATCGTTTGTTGAGTTTTCTACATTTGAAAAATGATAAATTCACAAGGAGGAGTTTGAATCGTAGGAATCATTTATAGTCAAAGTGGTTCAATGTATTTTCGGATGAAAACAGAAGAAACACGAAGTCAGTCGATCACACTTCATAGAGAAATAAAAAATTTCAAACATTCACCGGTTTCGGCACAACAGGTACCATCAGATCGTGTAGTACCTAAAATACATAGTGAATGTGGAGATTGAAATCCGAACACGGAACATAACTCACAAGAGTCTTTTTTAATGAACCCAAAAATCATTAAAATGAGGAATTTTCATCAGGTAGGACATACAGACGTCAGGTATCAGAATTTTCGTTTGAAACGGCTGAAGAGTCTGAGGAATCTGTCCTTAATCAATTTCTACATAGAGTGTGGTCGAGCAACTTTGGTATTGTCTGTAAGTAAATCGAGGAGGTGGTATATTCATTTTAATCGATTTCCTTGGATTTTCTTTCCTCGTTTCTATAAAATAAAAATATTCGTATCATTTCAATATATTTGTAGTGTGACGAATCAGATGGTTCGCTCCAGAATGTCACTGCGTTTAACGAATTCTTCTATCAGGAAGCCTGAAAAAACATTCAGTAGCTTGTCAGTGACAATTCGTTTGAAGAGATGTTTGAAGAGAAGAAATTTAGATATATTGAAGAAATATCGAATCTTTACTCATCTTTGGACGTTTCAAGACAGAATCTGCTCCCGTTCTCAACATGAAAATGCAAAATATTCCTCTTCGGAAGTTGTGATGCCTATAGTTTGATAGTTTCCAGTGTAGACTAAAATCACTCATTTATATGCCAACATCAGTATAACACTAAAAACTGTCAAACTATAAGCAGTATATTTTCCAAAGAGGAGTTATTTGCATCTTCATGTTGAGAACGGAAGCGGATTCCATCTCGAAACGTCTAAAGATGAGTGGAGAATCGATATTTCTTCAATATATAGGCTACTGAATTCTCATTTTATGCTCTCAGATAGAGAAGTTTGTTGAACGCAGTGACATTCTGGGGCAAATCATCTGATTTGTCCCACAACAAATATATTCAAACAATACCAGTATTTTCATTTTATAGAAACGAGGAGAGGAAATCCTGAAGAATCAAGTAACCTGAACATTTTTTGTTTTCTTCTGTAGACAAAGTTGATTCAACGAATTCATTACAGTTCCATGGCAAACTATGCAGAAACAGTAACTGCCATTTCAAGGATGAATATAAATTATCCTCAATTTCAAGGAAATATCATCATCACATGAGAACTATCAGATATACGGTATATGGATCATAAAAGATATCGATACGGAATTGAGTTCTGTTACATTTAATTTTTTTTTCTAAATTTGACATATTTTCTATCGTTTTTTTTTTCAGAAGAAATATGTTCTTCTTCTCAATGACGCTCGAAAATAGTTCCGATATATTGAAAAATTTCAGAATTCACGATTAACAATACGGGGGGTAAAAACGAAACATGATTGAGAACTGTCTTTATCTTGAAATCGTCCATAGGCTCAGGAATAGAGAGAGCTGGAGAAGATTATATATCATCAATTGATAAAAATATACTTCGAAATTCAAACTCATCAAGACCCAATCGATAACCCCAGTACACAAATTTTGCAGATCAGTGTCATCCTCAGAACTTCTAATACGTCTGATAAGCGTTTCAGACGGAACATCCTGTTCAAACATCAACTTGTAATGATTTTCCTCATTTACCAATTTGCTATGTGAGTTTTTCTGTATATAAATTTCAAAATTGAAAAAAAATTTTCACAATATACTTATACAAACTGATGTAAGTACTGTAGAGCCCTTTATCCATTCAATGGACCCTCTTCAATGTTCTCCAAGTTATTTTCATTATCATAATGAACCTACTTCGAAATATAAAAACAACTTTACGAATCATAGTGCGTACTTACATGTTCTCAATACCGATATGAATAACAATGTTCGATATATACTGATAGAGTACATTTTCATAACCTTTATGTCGGAACGAATTCTATGGAAGAAATGAGTACACAATTGAACGATCCATGAATGAGATATCTTCGGTATATTACTCTGCTGAGTTCATTTTTCCTAATTTATGATGTTTATTCCGTTATAGAAATGTTTCCCATAATAAACATTTCCTGTTTGCTGATGTAATATGATGTTAAATGCTATGAATGATAATCTCTGGTGTGTGCTAAGCAGGCAATAAAAATATTATTTCATTCACCTAGATTCCAGAAGTTACCAGAATCTGATAGTTCAATGTTGAGATATCAATTTATCTACATAGATGTGGATCACCGATTCCTTTTCCCCCATACCAGATTATGTAAATAATCAAAATTATTATATATTTTCGAAAGGCTATGGATTTCAAAATTGATTGCGAATCAGGACGTTCAATCGAGAATTTCAGTTAAACTTCATGATTATCAGAAAAAATATTTTCACAGTATCGTATCATGACAATGATGAGTATATTTCGACATAACTACTGATAGATGCCCGATATCTTAGCTGAATATATTTTTTTCGATCTCATGAATTTATCCCACTTGGCAAAAAATCATCACAGTTTCATCACATTCTTTTATGCACTAGCGAGCCGTAAAGTGCAATTTACCGCCTGGTTTTGCGGGCGTTAAGTTGCACTTTACCGCCCGGGGGCTCATTATGGCCCACGGGCCGTAAATTGCACTTTACCGCTTGCTGTTCTCAGTTTCCTTATATTTACATATCAATTCATGAAAAACATATGATAATTTTCCTAGATCTCTCGGGATTCGCTCTCCTCGTGAATTGAACATTGCACCTCCACGATTAACCTTCATACAGTATTTGGATACCTATATATTTTTCCCGAATCAATAAAATCAGATCAATGAAGGAAAACTCTTCTTACCAACATTTATTCATCAATTGACAATTTTTTCTACATAAAGTTAGGTCATAAAACTGAATATTAAAATTTTATGTTAATAATACAGTTGGTACAGCTATTAATGCTGAGATCTGGATATTCATTTTTTTTCTTGAAGACAATCATTGAAACTTCTTGGTAGCTGCTGCCTAGTATCGAAATTGCTACGAGAACAATAGGTAGTATCAATTTTGGAAGTCGATGGTTGGTTTGAATGTTCATCTGGTATCATTCCGATATCATCGCTGGCAAATTTTTTAGCAATATTGATTTCATTTGGAATTGATTCTTCAATATAGCTCTCAGCTACTGTAGTTGATTCCTATCCAGCATGTCTTTTGATATTTGTGATACCTACCCCTGCATCAGCTAATAAAGTGGCTGAAGAACGCCTGAAACAACGACCGGTATATTCTTTTGGGCTCGGTAGCTTCAAGAATGTTGCAATTTTCGAAGGGATCTGACCGAAAATATTCTTCCCAACAATTTGTTTCGTACATTTGTTGTTCTTATAGAATACAAAAACCGCGTATGTTCAGTATCTGCGGGTCGTAGACTAGCGTATTTCCTATAAATACCCAGATAATCAACTGGTTGGTTTTGAGTATCGATGACGGTGAATGTTCGTTGAATTTTGAGTTTTCGATTCTCTTATTGTAATCAATGAAGCATCAGTTGAATCTTGAATGTCATGATTCGTTAATTCTTCTCTGCGACAGGCACCATATATTCCAAATATAAGTGCAACCTATAAATGAATCAATCATCAGTTTTGAAATTTCTCGAAGAATAAATTAGGTGGATCATAACTTGATCATTTAATATTCGTCATCATTTTTTCGAAAAGAGTTCAATTTCATTCTTCTTCAATATTTTAGACCTCTTCGGCTTATATCCATCATTCTTCCTTTTCAAAAATGCTATTAATCTTGAGTACTTGCTTATGTCGGTATATTATTATGCAAATTAAGAGTTGATTTCAACATCGAATAGTATGACCACAAAGAGGAGGGTTTACGATCCTCAGATTTCTCGAAAAAATAAGCTAGTAGTACGTCTTCTGTGATCATCTTCACATTATTTTCATCACCTCATCTGATGAATTCATCATGCGTCATTTCATATAATTCCTTTGACTTCGCTGGTAGTAATTCGAGCTTTGCATTTTCTGCTGATTCAAATATATCCAGCGGTATATGATAAACTTCTTCATATGATTTCATAGTCTCGCTTGGTCTCGCTTTTTTTATCGCTTGGAGCGCACGAAAGGGAATCCTTATAATGTTCAAAGAACATCGTGCGTTCCTAGGGAGGATAGAAATAGGAGGTAGGAATTGGGATTTTTTTTTTGAACATCTGGAGATTAAATGTTGTTGTTGTCACGTCATGATATAGGGCACAATTATGTATCTAGTTCCTCCCAATAATAATAAATATTTTCTGTGACGAAAACGAGTTTGAGATTCCATATCTGTAGACAGGTTATCAAATGTCACTTCTTATTAATCACTTTTTTTCCAAAGAAAAAAAGTGAGTATTTTCTCCCGGATCCCATGTATCAATAATACGAATAATATGAGTATTGTTGATGGATTTCCTGCCGTGCTAAGCAGTCAGGTCGTATCTGACTAATTATTCATTCTGAGATATTGAAATGTTTCATTCAGCATACCATCCTGCACAATTTCTGTTCCGTCAGCCGGTTCTGTAAACATGGCCATTGAATATTTAGGTTGGCAATTCTCACATTACCCAATGACCAATGACAGCCGTTAGAGGGTACCTTCTCTCTACTTTCACCGCCAGATGGCACTTATTCTCATGGTTTTATTCTTACAGAATTAGCTAATACAACCTTTGATACTTGAAGTGAGTAATCTCAATCTTCATCCTAGTAGGTGCAGACCCTAATTATACATGGTGGCAGTGTGAACTACGACTCGGAATCATCGAAAATGCCTGATACTTCTCCTGTTGCTTCTCCTAACCTCACTCTGAACGTATCACCCCCAAAACAGTTCAAGTTCTCAACTCCATCAAACTTGCCAGCTTGGAAAAAACGATTTGAAAGATACATATCCGTCTCAGGTCTCTCGACAAAGTCGAATCAAGAGGAAATAGATATTCTGATATATTTTATGGAAGAGCAAAGTGAACAGGTGCTCCTTACCTTTCCTCAGCAACCTACTACATTCGAAGAAACACTGAAATCATTCGATGATTACTTCATTCCAAAAAAAAACGTTATCTCCGAACGCTTCAAGTTTGACTCAAAAGCTCAGCGTCCAGATGAGTCTGTGGATAGCTTCATTACTTCACTCCACTCGCTTGCTGGATTTTGTGAAAATAGTACCCTCAAGGAACAGCTCATAAGAAATCGCATTGTCGTGGGGATGGCTGATACTTTAACTGTTTGTCCAGCTCGTAACTCAATCTGTAGAATCTGCGAAAATAAGGGTCAATGGGACCGTGCTTGCAAGATCACTCAACAAGGGCAAAAATCTAAACCAATTAGGGATGTCAGGAATATAAATTCTGACTGTGATACATTCAACTCACAAACTCTGTGAGTAGATTGAGTTCTAATTCAATTCACGCAGCATATTCACAACTTGGTTGATGAAGGAAAAATAGTTATTGGAATTGTCTTCGATTTGAGCAGAGCCTTCGACACCATAAATATAGATTTTATATCAGAAAAGCTATTCAAGTTAGGAATTCGAGGAAATAATCAACTACTTCGGTCATTCTCATCCAATATATGTTTTCGTGTAAAGCAAAATAACACAATGTCAGAAAAGTATGTCACAACGACAGGGACCCCACAAGGCAGTGTACTTGGGCCTTTGTTATTCTCGCTGTATATTAATGACCTTCCTAATGGAATAAGCAATGGAAAAATATTGTTATATGCAGACGATACCTCGATCATATTATCGGGTAAAAGTGCCGAAGATATGTATCAACGAGTTAATAGAACATTAGTTGAATTCAGTAACTGGTGTTATAAGAACAGACTGATTGTTAACATGAAACAAACAGTCTGCATGGAATTTTCATATTCATCTAGAACCCTACATGATTTCGAATTCAATTCTCAAAATGAATCCCTGAGGCTATCTGATTCAACAATATTCTTGGGAACGATGATCGATCCACTGTTAACATGGCATGATCATATTGATTTTATATGTAAAAAACTTAATCAATCATATTCCTTGATTAAATCTCTGAAATGTGAGTTGGATATAAAATCACTGATATCAGTGTATCATGCTAAATTCCACTCTATTATCAAATACAACATTACCATTTGGGGACTGTCTACAAGGACAGATCGAATTCTCATAAAACAAAAAGCTTTGTTGAGGTTAATTTTCAATCTAGATTATCCAACTTCCTGCAGAGACATTTTTCGCCAAAATAAAATATAAACTGTAGTAAGTATATACATTCTGCAACTATTGACAGTTATACAAGAAAAGAAAAGCGAATTGAGAACAAGAATAGAAATTCACAGTCATAATACCAGGAATAGAAATATGATCATAACTCATAAGCACCATCATTCAAAATATGAAAGTTCCCCCATGTTTGCAGGAGTTTGTCTCTACAATCTCTTACCAAATGATATTGAAGCAATGGATTCTCAAAATTTCAAGAAAAAATTGAGAATGTTCCTGGCTGATAATTGTTTTTATTCTGTAGATGAATTTAAGGTCGCTGTAGGTACTATTTGAATAATTCTATATCTTAAATCACATTATTAGTATGTCTTTCTATGTAAATACTTATATTCGTTCATTTTTTAAATTGTTGTTTCGTACCCTTCACCATTATGTGTGACTTGTCTGATCTATACATGTTGTGGCACAAATAAAATCTATCTATCTATCTATCTATCTATCTATCTACATGATGAAATTATATCATTTCTTGTAGCACAGGAGCTGATATAACTTGCATACCTCTTCATATGCTTGATGAGTCTATAATCAATTTTGTTCAAACATGCAAGGATTGTTTATCAGGTCCTGATGGAAAATCACCATTTCTTTGAAAAGTGACTCAACAAATAAGTCTTTCCATACATATGTTTTTATTATCAGGAATTTGAAAATGCCTATTTTAGGGAGACCAGGTATCCTAGCACTCGAGAAAATTGAATTTCAGAATGGTTCTCTCATGACTATCAATTCAAGAAACTTATCACTCAGAAGTAAACATAGCCTCAGAATTTCCTGATATCTTCGAAAAATTAGGGAATTTCAAAATTTAAATAACAATTGTACTGATAGAAAATCCCATTTCATTTGTGCAATGTATTCCCAGGGTAGTTTCTATCCCATTACTTGGGAAGTTGGAAAATAAATTGAACAGGTTGATTTGAATCAATATCATCGAACCAGTAGAAGATCACACTTCTTGAGTTTCCCCAATAGTGTTTGTTCCAAAGGGTGATTCAATAAGACTTTACTGTGATTACACAGCTCTCAATAAAAATGTTTTGCGTTCATATTTTCCAATTCCTATAGTAGAATACTCTCTTGCTCAACTACAAGGATCTGAATATATCTCAAAACTAGATGCTGATTCTGGTTTCTATCATTCGCGTTTATTAATAGAATCTCAACCCTTGACTACTTTCATCACTTCTTTTGGCCGTTCCATGTTCAAACGCCTTTCATTTGGTATATCATGTGCCTCGGAATATTCATGCCTGAAATTTTCAAAAATTCTTCAGAATAGCAAAGGGGTTATAACCCATATAGATGATATTCTCGTACATGCTCCAAGTATTGAAGAGCATGATCGAATGCTTCGAAAGGTTCTCAACTGCGTGTGTCAACTAGAAATCACTTTGAATTAGCAGAAATGCATTATAAGAGTGGAACAAATAACTTTCCTAGGTCATGTGATAGCTGAAACTGGAGTGACTATTGAACCATCACGTGTTCAAGCCATTATGGACTTTCCAGAGCCCACTAATGAGAAAGAAGTGCTTCTAGGAATGATGAATTTTGCTGCACGTTTCATTCCAGATAAATCAAATACCCTTGAACCCCTCAACTATCTTTTAAGAAATTTTGTTTTGTTCTTTTGGGAAGAGCTCAACAAGAGGCTTTGAAAAAAGTAAAATATTCATTGTCCAATGCTCCTACTTTATCATTTTTTGCCCCTCAAAAACAAGTAATAGTCAGTGCAGATGCCTCATCATCTGGTCTTGGTTCTATTCCTATGCAGAAAAATGGTAATATTGAATCAGAAATCGTTGCTTATGAATTTAAAACCCTCACACCTACCGAGCGTAGGTATGCTCAAATCGAAAGAGAAGCCCTATGACTCACTTGGGCTCGTGAAAAGATTGAAGGATTCATCATTGGTATTCCCATGATTATTGAAACTGATCACAAACCACTCATCCAAATTTTACAGACCAAGAGTTTGGATGATCTGTCACCTAGGTTGCAAAGATTCCGAATTCGACTAACGCGTTATATTTACATAGTTCAGTATACTCCTATTGAAAATATATTAATGGCCGATGCATTATCTCGCAATCCTCTGCAGACCTTGGAAACCACTGATGAACTAACTGAGGAAGTTGATGCTCATGTGCGCCTCATAATGAAACATCCACCCATCGAAGATGATTTTTTGGAGAAAATTGCATTGGAACAGTCTTTGGATACGATTTGTACAAAATCGAGAGAATATTCCATTTCTGGATGGCCCGACAAAAAAGCCCTGTCAGTTGAATTATGCCCATATTATCAGTGTAAAAATGGGATAACATTCAATGAAAATTTGTTTCTCAAAAGTTCCCGAATAATTACCCATCCTGAACTTCAATAAGAAATGATAAACTTCATTCACTCAGGACATCAAGGTATTACGAAGTTACGTGAAAGAGCAAAAATGTCTGTGTGGTGGATAGGCCTTTCAACACAAATTGAATATCATATTCGTTCGTGCCTTTATTGTATAGAGTAACGAGTTAACATTAGGAAAACTTTTGTCAAAGATGAGTAACCTACCCGGCCCTGGCAGAAAATTGCAGTAGATCTTTTCAAATGTGTAGATTGGTACCTAGTCAATTCAGACTACTATTCTCGGTTCTTTGAGATTTTCAAACTGAGCAGCATGACTGAAAGTAGAATTATAGGGAAGATGAAAGAAGTTTTCTCGAGATATGGGATAGCTGAGGTGGTGAGATCAGATGATGGTCCCCAATTCCAATCGGAATTTGAGAAGCTTGCCCCATTATATAACTTTAGACATGTCAGTAGTAGCCCTCACTCCCCTCAATCAAACGAGTGCGTAGAGGCAGCAGTCAAAATGGCAAAAAATATTATTAAGAAGAATGAAGACCTATCTTTGGCTCTATTATCATATAGATCAACACCTTTAGAGTGCGGATTCAGTCCTGCAGAATTGCTTATGAATAGGAAAATAAGAGGTATTTTGCCTATCCTTCCAAGTGAATTAGAGCAGATTGTTGATCCCAGACCTAGTATGCTAGAGGAAGAGGAAGTAAGTAAACATAAACAAAGTGAGAACTATGATCTGAGATATCAAGATATGTGTGAGTTGAAAACAAATGATTCAGTTTGGGTCACTGATATAAGATCATATGGAACAGTTATTGACAAAGCTCAACATTTTCGTCAATATATATCTATATATCTATGAATGTATTTTGTGTGCTAAGAATCATCTCACTGAATTCCCTCAAAACCGAGATTTCCATGAATATTCAACAAGACATGAAAAACAATTTTGTGTCCCTAAACATTCAACCACTCTATATTAGCACTGTCCACAGTATAATTGAATGAAATTCTTCAACCATCTCTCACTATCCATAAAAACCTTGAATGACCAAAATAATTTCAAAAGAGCTTCCAAAAATCATTTAATTGAGAAGTGCCTGTATACAATTTCTACTGATAATATGTGTTAAGTCAATGCTTTGCATACTGCGCCATATTGAATTCAATTCTCAACTCTATGTATTTTTGTATTTTTGTAGATACCTGTAATCCTGACATGTCCTATATCATTGTGTGTGATCCTGAAAGATGAATAAATTTTATCATTATTATTATTATGAGCCTCGTTCATATATTATATAAACACCAAGAGGTGTATTTCGTCGAAATAGATAGTTTTTGATTGAGACCCCATATTATAACAATCAAACAAATAATCAAGGTGAAATAAACTTTCTTTAACTCTCAATAGATAATTCAGTACGCCAAACAGGCGCGAAGAACCTTGTGTGTTTGAAAGTATTCAGGTCCCGCCTGATATCAATGTTTCAACATCTGATGTATCTGATTCGTCTGCATCACCCAAGGTTGATTTTGTAAATGTTATAAAGTGTAAAACTCCAGGTAGACCCAAACGTTCATGTACAAAACCGACCTGGATGAAAGATTTTGTTTGATTTTGTGGAAAAGGAGGATGTTTCGTCAGCCGTTTCTGTAAACATGGCCACTAAATATTCAGGTTGGCAATTCTCACTTCATCCAATGACCAATGACAGCCGTCAGAGGAGACTCTCTCTCTACTTTTACTGCTAAATGGCACTAATTCCCATTGTAACATTCTCACAGAATTAGCTGATGAAACCTCTAATACTCGAAGTGAGTGATTTCAATCTCCATCCCAGTAGGTGCAAACCCTAATTATATAATTTCGAACTGAAACTCATAAAAATTTTCATTACAGCTCTTTTCTATATCATGAATTATATTATGTGTATTGTGAATGTCATTGTTGGATCAATTCACAATAATTTCCGTAAATTGTTAAGTACTCGAATTATGAATTTGCATAATACGGGATACTAAAACACGAACATAAATATATGCGTATTTATTCAAGTGTCGAATACAACTGACTTCGCGAACACCGTCGCCAATAGATAAACAAAGCTTATAAAAAAGTGTAGTTTTTGCTATCCTCGACTATGGTCTCTTTTAATAGGAAATTCCATAAACATAAATAGCTATATACATGACACCCCTTCCTCTAAATCAACAGTAATATCTTTTCAATCCACCCCGTAGAACTCGACAAATCAAAATGGTTACCTATCACACCTATTCCTAAAGTATACAGATTACAAAAATGAGGTATTACTTCACTATCACATGATCAATCTTTCTGGTGGTTAGATTTTGCTTCGACGTCTCAAAACTCGATCAGACTCACAATTTACATTCTCCCGCACTTCAAGTTCCCTGCACTCATTCTCATCTAAATTATTTGCGAGTTCATTTGACCTCAATGAAGATCGTGGAATGACAGAAACGCATTCTTTTTTAGTGCATGAGTTATTCAAAATAATTTGGTTAGTATGGCGCTTCCACTTCATACCACAATCCGTTTGTACCAGGTAGGTTCTTCGACCTAATACCTCCACAATTTTAGCTGCGCACCACTTTTCTGAATTTTTTCGATAATCACGTACCAGAATTGAGTCATCTACTTTGAATAAAATATTTCTTTTGCTGTGGTAATATTTTTGTTGGTAGTTCTGTTTTTCTTTCACAGTATTTTTCGTTGACGGCAGAAGTAAATCGAATTTGGTGCGTAAAGTACGTCCAAACAACAATTTTGCTGGAGTTTCGGATGTGGTGGGATGTGGGGTGTTACGATATTGGAACAAAAATCGATTCAAAATCAAATTAATGTCCCCACCGGAATTTTCCAATTTTGCTTTAGTTATAGCTGTTTTTAAAATTTTAACGGCGTTTTCCGCCTGCCCGTTTGTGGCTGGGTGGTATGGTGCGCCTGTTGTATGTTTAACACCGCTACATGATAAAAAATATTGAAACTCATGACAAGTGAATGATGTACCATTGTCCGTGCATAGCTCTACGGGTAATCCGAATCTTGCGAAAAGCTTCCGAAAAACTTTGATTGTACTGGATGCCGTAATGTTCGCCATTTCAAAGCACTCAAGCCATTTAGATGTCGCGTCTTCTATCACTAAAAAAAATTTGTTATAGCATGGACCGAAAAAATCCGCATGCAGCCTAGTCCAGGGAATTTCTGGTCATTCCCATACTACTAGAGAAGCTTTGGAAGGGTTTCTAGATGTAATGCTGCATATTTTACAAGTTTGAGCAATTTTTTCTATTTGGCTGTTTATTGACGGCCACCAGACATACGCACGTGCCAACAGTTTCATTTTAACCATGCCCATGTGGGCGCTATGCAATTCATTCAAAATGTTTTGTTGAAATTTTCCTGGAATAAATAACCTATATCCCCACATGAGACACTCATGTTCCACAGTGAGTTCATTTTTTCTCATAAAAAATGGTTTGAATTCATCGGAAGGGCTATTGTTTGGCCACCCATTCCGAACATAGAAAAGAATTTTGCTTGAGATTGGATCTACCATAGTTTCTCTCTTTACTTGTTTGAAATCGATAGGCAAGTCTGATTGCTTTACATAATTAATGTACGTTAATTCTCCTGATTGAATACTGAACACATTATTTGACGGCAATGGTAATCTTGACAAACAATCAGCCGAGTTGTTACTCGAATTTACATATTTAATATCATAATTGAAAGCCGACAATATGTGCGCCCAACGCTGCAACCGATTTGCCGCAAAAACTGGCAAACCTTTTTTACTCCCGAAAATGCTTAACAAAGGTTTGTGATCCGTATATAGTAAAAATTTCTGGCCGTTTAAATATTGAAAGAATTTTTTCACTCCGAATATTTTAGCAGCTGCCTCCTTTTCAATTTGAGAATATTTAATTTCAGCTGAATTCAATAGACGTGAGGCAAATGCTATTGGTCTTTCAGTATTATTATGCAATATATGGCTGATAGATGCTTCTAAAGCATACTGAGATGCATCTACTGTCAATTTAATTTTCATTTTAGGATCAAAATGGATCAAAATGGAATTTGATAATAATAATTTTTTTGCATTTTCAAAAGATTCGATGCATTTTGATGACCAGAACCATTTTGTGTCTTTTTTCAGTAGACTATAGAGGGGCTGCAATACCTCTGAACAGTTTGGTAAAAATTTGCAATAAAAATTTATCATACCTAGAAAGGATTTTAATTGAGTAACATTTTCTGGTGCAGGTACATTTTTTATTGCTTAAATGCGTTCTTCGGATGTATGCAACCCTTCTTCATCTATTATGTGCCCTAAATACTGAACTGATTTTTGGAAAAATGCACATTTTTCTTTTTTCACTTTTAGGCCGCACTCGTGCAGACGTCGGAGAACATATTCCAGGCGCACCATATGATCTTGCTTATTTTTGCCTGTTATTAGGATATCATCTAAAAAACAGGTGACACCCGGTATAACAAACATTTGCTCCAATTATATTCTGAAAAATTGATGGTGCACTAGTGATGCCGTAAGGCAAACGGGTGTACGAAAATAAGCCCTTGTGAGTTGAGATTGTCACTAATTTTCTGGATTCTTCTGACAGCAAAATTTGCTGATAAGCTTCTGACAAATCAATTTTTGAGAATCTTGTTCCACCTTGTAGTTGGGTAAATAAATACTCTATCCGGGGTAAAGGGAAATGTTGAATTTCTAATTGTGGATTGAGAGTGATTTTGAAATCCCCACAAATTCGAATGCTTCCGTTTCGTTTCAATATCGGAACGATCGGAGTTGCCCACTCCGAAAACTCTACAGGAACCAGTACTTTATTGTCTACTAATCTTTGTAATTCTTCCTCAATTTTTGGTTTTAAAGCGAACGGAACAGGTCTCGGTTTGTAAAATTTAGGCACTGCCCCTTCTTTCAATTTTAAGGATACCTCAAATTCATTGAACGTACCGAGCTTGCTATCGAACACATCAGGGTATCTACCAATTAGTTCTGAAATATTGTCAGAAGAATCTACCTGATTTCGTAATAACCTATTCGTGTTATAATTTATCTTACATATTCCAAAATTGAGCATTGTCATAGCATTTCTACCTATTAAAGGGGGGCCTCCGTTTTTAATGACATATGTTTCCAGAATGAAATGTTGATTTTCAAATAGAATATTCAAATTCAAATAACCCAACGGTTGGAAAGTGAACCCTACATAATCACGCAGAGTTAAATCATTTTCTAATAAACTTTTGTTGTGGAAATGTTTTCTGTATAACTTTTCTGAAATGGCTGAATGCGCAAACCCGGAATCAATCTCAAAACTTAATGGTACTTTTTCAACTGTCAGGTTTATGAATGTAGGTTTAACATTATTATAATCACTATTTTCAATATTATTTATTACATTGAGCTCATGCAACCCTGATCCTGTCGCTTGGGAGGATTCATTCTCATTTGAAAAGAAAAAGATCGAATCTTCGTAATCCTCTTCGTGATCTGGTTCACTTGACAAAAAATTGTGCCTGGCCCTACTATTGCACTGCGGAGCCAGATGTCCTTTGATACCACACTTATGGCAAGTACAATTTTTGTATGCACACTCGTAAAATGAATGATTGAACCGCCCACATACTGAACACTTACTTGAGCTGGGTTTTGGAGATTTCTGGTTGCTTACCCCCTGGTTCCGATTCAGCCTCTTTTCAAGGTTGAGATGTCTGGATACTTCACCTTGGTGTGATGTAGTATTGGTCCATGGCCTTCCTATTTCCTGATTTTGTTGGTGCTTTTTCGGCATACCTTGTTGACTATGGAAATTCATGTCGGATTCAGTTTTAATTCCATGAGATCCTATACCATAATTTTCTCTGAGAGAGGAATGTTCCTTAACTGCAGACTCTTCAGCTAAAGCTACTTTCACCATCGTTTGTAAAGTTACTGTTGGACTGGAGGCGTCCTCCTCAAAGAGTCTGTCGATGAATCTTTCCTCATTGATTCCAATAACAAACAAATCTCTCATCACGACGTGAAGTTCGGTCCCGAAGCCACAATTTGATGCTAAATTCTTTACTCGGGCCTTCCATTCCGACACGCTTTCGTTGAGCCTCCGTCGTGCTGAGTAAAATTTCAACCGCTCTGAAAAGTAGGACTTCACCGGTGAAAAATGCCCGGTTAATATGTTTATCAGCTCCTTATACGTTTTTGTATCTGGTAAGTTCGGCACACACAAACTCCTCACTAACACGTAGCAATCTTCTGATAATGTGTTCAGAAGAATAGCTTTTTTCCGACTTCCGTCTTCAATCCGGTTGGCAATGAAGAATTGCTTAAGTCGCTCAATGAAAACTATGAAATCTGAAGTTTTCGGATCGAATACTGTTAACGAGCCTAAGGTTCCCAAAACCGCCGTTTCCGTCATGATTCACAATTTTGTTAGCACTATCCAGGCACTCCCGCGAAGATTACACGATTCCTCGTCGCCAATTGTTAAGTACTCGAATTATGAATTTGCATAATACGGGATACTAAAACACGAACATAAATATATGCGTATTTATTCAAGTGTCGAATACAACTGACTTCGCGAACACTGTCGCCAATAGATAAACAAAGCTTATAAAAAAGTGTAGTTTTTGCTATCCTCGACTATGGTCTCTTTTAATAGGAAATTTCATAAACATAAATAGCTATATACATGACAATATGACACATAAACTCAACATAATGTTCGATTCGACATTATTTGAGCTTTTGGTTTATGTCAGATACGACATGAGAGCTTGATGAAGTGTTCAAACATTGCAGATGCGCCAAATTCAAAACATAAATTATTATGATCTTATTTTTGAAAATAAGACACCTGGAGGCACAGTACAATTTCTTGGTCCAGTCACAATTATTGAATGGCATGTTGGGCTAGGGTGTATAAACGAATAATGATTCTCAAAATCTGAAAGTCACTCAGGAATAAATCTTTGGAATAACTCATGGAACACCACGTTATTATTCAAGTGAAAATGTGTTCGATCGGGCCTGTAGTAATGACTTGAGACAATTTCAAAGTATCAGTATGATGAATCGCATCAAAGGAGGTGAAATTGACATGGAATCTATTAGGCATGTTCATGACACTAGAAACAAGAAGAATGGAACAATGTTACCTCAATCTGAAGGAACTGTTGGACAACGAATCGAAAACTAATCAGTACCTACCACGACTTCACACTATGATATCTGACTCAATGAGACAGACTCAAAATCTGGGAACTGCCAATATTTCGTTCGAAAAATACTTCAAGATCCTCATGGATCAAAATGAATAACAGTCTGAAATGAAATGGGAGCGAAAATTGTTTCCGATTGTGTCATATATAATTTCCATTCTAGCATACCTAACTCACATTTCTTCTGATCTCACGCACAAGCAGTAGTTCTGCTAAAACTTTTGTGACTTACCATAATTATTCATTCTCTCTTCTACCAATTTCACTGTTCTCATGCTCATTACAAAAGATAAACATCATTATTGATATTATGACCATGGAGTGTCAATTTATTCAGGAGCCATAATTATCATATAATTTCACCGAGATAGAAAAGTATCCGAGGAATATATATATATCTTTCTATTTTTTCTGAACAATTGCTCGAAACCATAAACTTTATTGAGAAATTGAATCCGTAGCAACATTCTTCATGAAATTTTCCAGATATCATAGTAATTCTTTCAATCAACCGTCACAACAGTTGTTCAAGAAACTTGAATATTTTAATGCACTGTATAGTGATAGTGACAGTGAGTCAGTTGTTAATTATAAATAATAATTGAATTGTCAGAATATTGAATGATAATATATAAAAGGTTTTCCAAAAAAGTATATTGAATTCACAAGTGGTCCTTCGTGCCTTTAGAAACAGCACTTGGCAAGCACAGTCCTCAGAATGGCTCCACAATGGTTCTGAAAAATTTACCAAACATGGAGTCAAAACTGAAGAACACTTAGAATAAAATGCTAGAAGATATTGAATTTGCTCTGTACGGAAGACATTCGGCAAGTAAATCAATACGAAAGCACATTTTGGCCTTCCCTGGGTATGATTTCGACGAGTACTCAAAGGATTACAAAGAACAGATCGAGTTGGTTGGAGATTCATTGAGCAAGAAAAGTCTCCAACAGCTATGCACTCTATTCGATATTCAGTGTGAAAAAACCGCAAATGCAATGATTTGACAATTTGTTCATAAAAACAGTTATGGAAATGTTCGGAATGATTAACGAAAATGAAAATATGTCTTGAATACATCCGAAAAGTTGCAGTAGGAGTTAAAAAATGAGTTCTTTCAAAGGATTTGAAAAGAAATCAAAATCGATAGAGATTCGAGATGAAATAATGAAACTTCAAGATTGTGTTTTCATAAAACAGGAAGAAATAGTGTGTTCAGAAGCTGAACTGGACAAAATGAAAATTGAAGAAGCAGCTCCCAAACACATAACCGCTAAACAACGTGACTTAGAACAGATTAGGAAAGTCTCCGAAATCTTTGAAACGCGCCTCAATTGCAAAAAGAAGTCATTACAGAAATACGAAGAGATTTTCCAGATGGATTCTGATTGAGGTTCTGAGGTAACAACTTCCTATCAAAATGACATCACTGATATCAGAAGTGACATTTCACAAAATCATAATACACGGGATGTTCAAGAGTGGACTAATAATATAAATGATCAATATTATGAAACATGTACCTCAGATCATTCATCACAAAATAAAATAGGTGATCTAGCACGATCCATCAACAGCAAGCTAGCAAGACAAACTGTCGGGAATGAGGTTATATAAGCTTTTTAATGAAACTTGCTTGTTTTTACCTAGGGAAGATGTTCTCAGGCTGAACAAAAACCTGACAGGTGAAGCTAAAAAGACGGTGGAGATGCTATTAGTAACTGCCCAATCTCCTGATGAGATTATCGACATGCTAGAAAATGAATATGGGCGTCAAGAACTAATAATTGATGAGCTTTTAGTGAAAATACGTCACTTACCTGATGGTCCTTCATGGATTTCAGCAGTTCAGTTAGAAATATCGCAGCGGTCTTCGAGGGTGACATGACAAAAATGTTCAACCAGAAAAGTCTGTTAGCTAATTTGGTAACCAAATTACCACCACATTCACTCACCCAATGGGGTAGCTACTTGCTACAGAAAAAAATCCGAAGTCATCATGAGTCTTTGAAAGATTTTTCTAATTGGATACAAGTCATGTCTCAGATTGTATCTAGGATTACTTTCGTATCAGAGAATAGTGACACAAGTTTTCAATCCAACAATCACACTCCAAGAGAGGAGAATAATATGAAAGAAGAACATAGTAGTAGCCCATTCAACATTCAAAGTTAAACATGCAACATCTGCGAAGATCAAGAACATTCAGTGAAAAATTGCAGTCAGTTCAAATCTGTAGATGTACAACAACGATGGAAGATAGTCAAGAAAGACAATTTGTGTTATTGCTGTTCGAAATCATATAGTGGAGAATGCAGAAAAAAGAAAACCTGTGGAGTGAATGATTGTGACAGATTTCATAATAACTTGTTACACAAACATATAGAAAATAGAGTCGCAAATATCTCAAGACGACTTGAAATTACTGTGGATGTTTCTAAATCCAATGATAGTTCATTACTGAAAATTATTCCTATTCAAATCGAAGGTCCAAACGGATTATTTTATATATCAGCTTCGTTGGAAGGAAGGAGCACAACAACTCTACTAGATTCAACAGTAGCTGAGAAACTAGGTTCATTCGGACCAGTTCATCCATTGTGCTGTGAATGGACTCAAGGTATATATCGTTTTGATCACAACTCCCAAGTCGTCGAAACAGAAATTTCAGGAATATCATCAACTCTCTTCTATCAGCTCAAAAATATAAGAACAATCGAAAATCTGATATTCAATGGAGTACGGATTTCAGTAGGTATTATTGATATTTTTTCTGAGGTAGCCTAAAAGTGTATGATAACTCAAAATTAGTACCTAGAAATCAAATAAGTTGAAAGTTGAAGTTGAAATAGGTCATCTTTCAGTTAATCGATTCTGATAGGTTGAATCTATCGAACGTGTATGAATGAGTGAGCGATAGAATTTCTCTTCTTTATTCTGTGTTGTTCCGAAAAGTTGATGAAATAGCGAAGAGAAGGAGTCCGCGCTCCAAGAAGGAATTGACAGACCCAGGTAGGTTGTCGCTGTTATTTATAGTGTCATATAGGTTCTGATGCGAGTTCCAGGGATGATCAAGAGAGGATACAAAAAAAAGGACTTGTCTTGGAGTACTACTTCATTCGTTGTTTGATTCTGGTAATATTCAATTTCCTTGTTGAAAGCATTTTGATTAATTTTGTTTTTGTGTGTATATTTGTATGTGGATTGTCTGACTCTTACAGGGTGGAGCTATCAGGGAAAAATATCTATTGTCTCACTGTAGTTAACATAATGATGATAATAATAACAAAAGTCAGTTGCATATCAGAACATTGTCAATTCTATTACAGCAAATAGCAGATCAACCAGGAAATATATTCCGCTGCAACCAGCAGACTTTTGGATTGAAAGTTTTGTTTTTATAGTGACAGATATTAGAGATTGATTGATTGTTTTTTTGAATGGTGATTGAAATTGTTGAATGATCGAATGGCTACCTCAAAATCAGGACAGGGTTTTCAGGTTGACGAAAAGAAGAAGCCAAATATTTTGCGGTAGGTGAAAGTTGCTTTCTTGGTTAGAAATAGTTAAAGCATGTCATCTCCTCTCCCTACTAACAACACTCGCATAAACACTCCTGGTGATGGAGCGCCTATCATGATACCAGCACTACTTGTATTGAGAGTACCGGCCATGTATTCATTAGGGATAGTGGCAACTACCCTAGATAATTTCTCTGGGAAAGATGCGGCGAGATATTTTAAAAAGTTAGAATTGCGTGCGAAATTAGATGGTTGGTCGGAGGACGAAACTTTACAGTTATTCAAATTCAAGCTTATAGGTGGGGCATACAACTACTTCAAATCGGATACAGGGTTGGACTTGGCGAATTATCCAGCTCTGAAATCTAGGTTTTGGCAGAAATTCACTCCGCTTGGTTTACCTGGAGAGAGTCAATGGAATTTGAGCAGGTGTTTTCAGAGACATGATGAGGATGTGTCATCATTTTGTACTAGGTTGAGGATTTTGGGTGCCAATTCATTACGGGAGGATTTAGGAGGGGCTACCGTGGATGAAGAGACAGGAATAAAAAAGAAAAATAGGGAATTGCTTTTGAATCAATTCAAGGTGGGGCTGCGTAAGGACCTGATGGAAGCGACGGGTATTCTATTGTTGCGTGAGCCTTATCTAGATCTGGAAAAGGCTGAGGAGCTGGTGAAGCTGCAAGAGACGACTCTCATGATGATACAAGGAAGGAGTGCGAGAATGAGGATTTCTATGGTCGATGATGGATGTGTTTGTCATTCCTGTGAAAAATCTGGGCATTTTGCTAGAGAGTGTAGGAGTTCCAGAGGGACTAGGGGTACACTGGATCCCAAAATGGGAAGGGCATGTTACTCGTGTGGGCAAGCAGGACATTTTGCAAGAGAATGTCGGAGAGTGCCACCAGGAAGTCAACATGATTGTTTTTTGTGTCATCAGAGGGGGCATTGGGCGAAGGATTGTCCAAGAAATGATAGTAATACAGGGCGATTAGGTTCTCGAGAGGTCAATAGGGGATAGGTCAGTAATGAGGGGAGCTGTTGAAGACAGGGGTCAGAATTCACAACCTGAGACTCAGAGGAAGGTGAATCAGTCAACGGGTGCTATACCAGAGCAGAGACAACAATCTTTTTGTTTTTTAGGTTCACGCCGAGACGATCAAGGTATTGATAGTTCAAACTGTTGAGGCCGAAGCCCTACTTCCAGGATGGAGGCCAGAGTCAAATGAAGAGGCTGAACAATTTTGATGAATATAACGATGGAGTAGGGAAAGTGCGTGTAATGCTAGTTCCTGAGGTAGCCTCAAGAAATATAAAAGACATTTCGCACATCATTCGAGGGCGAGTGAATGGAGTTGTGGGTTATTGTTCAGTTGATACAGGGGCATCGGTGACACTCATTCAAAGTGAAATGGTTTCTAGAAATCAAATAAACTCTATGGGAGCTGATAAATATCAGCTAACTAGCGTTACTGGTCATTATTCACGCACTTGGGGTACTGCTGATATTTTAATAGGACCTGTAGAGAGTAATCAAGGTACGACATGGACTGCTATTGTATGCGAGGATGGAATATTGGGAACAGTTCAGGTACTATTAGGAAGAGACTTTCTGTACGCCAATCAGGCATTAATAAACTATCAGCAAGTACCATCTATTACTATTTGGGGCAGGTGCATTCCCTTCATATATGAGGAAGAAATTGATGTTGATATGTATAACCGATGTCATGAAATAGGACAAATAGGTAATAAAGAGACTGAACCGAAGGAATCGAAGTCGATGAAATTCAGAAAAAGTTTCGTACCTCATAGACCAAAAAGGAAGAATATCCCAAAGTGAGTTGATTATCGGAGAGAAGTCGGAAAATCTCAGGAACTCGAAGATTTTGAGGAATATGAGGAATGGATAGAATGGCTCGAAATCGTGGAAGATTTTTATGAAGGTCGAGTTACTAAAGCGCCTTCAGAAAATTATATAAACGTAAAAAATATTGAAGAAAATTATAATATATTCGTAAATCAACTAGTATTTATGAAGGAAATTGAGGGAAACACGAACAATACCTCGCAGACAGAAATAACGACGAAATCAGAGTGCGAAGACGTAAGTACTCAAACCGAATTTGACAATAGAATGGACGTATTAGAGCATGAAGCAATAGAAGTAGTGACGGCGTTGAATAATATGAAGGATATAGAACAGGAGAATGCCGTTTGTTAGGTAATTTAGTAGAGGGGCTACAGGGCTACCAGCCCAAGCCAATCAGAGACCAGCATTTGGTTGGAGGTCACGCTCACTGAGAACCGGCGTGAAATTTAAATTATTCATACGTCGTCACGTCGCCATCGTGAATGAATGAATTGAAAAAAGCTGTCACCGCTGGGGAATTGAACCAGGGACCTTTGCATTACGAGGCACTGTGGTATTCCGACCTCCGTTATATTTCAATTATTTCAATGCTATTCGAACGGGATATCCATAGCTGGCGCGCGCTTATCTTTGAAACGGATCTATCAAGGTGAAGCAAAGCGAGAGATGCGTTCCAGAGATGAGAAACTTCGAGTCAAAAATATTATCCATCGCTGGCGCGCGCTTATCTTTGCATCGGATCTGTAGAGGTAAAGCAAAGCGAGAGATGCGTTCTAGAGATGAGACACAAGTATTACATCGAAATGAATCTATGGTGGAATATTTCCATGTTGGTTTCATCGACAATATACACACAACACCAAATGAAGCTTCCGCTGATAAGAGTCGTGTGCAGCGATAACCGTCACATTGTTTCCAGACGTCGAGAATTATTATTTATGAAGTCGATAACGTGTTGTCAGATGTTCAAACAATATCTGATGTCGCGTAATACATGACATATGACGTATGACAGATGGTGTTTGCAATATGATGTATGTGGGGAGTGGAAGGATACGAAAACAACTATATATTATAATGAAGTATTTTATTCAAGTAATCCTTTTCTGAAAAAATGACATGCCTCTTGAGAAGATGGCGGTCCATCCCAGTGTGTGGTCCAATCGGGACAATTATAATGAACGAAGCATGGCAGTTTGATTTGTAGGTTAAAGTTGCTGCGATATTCTTGAGGAAGTTTGTGCCACACCCCTAATAGCCCATAAGGATCTGTATATTCAATGAGACATTCTACTGGAATGTACTGCAATTCTTGTTCAGTGAATTTTGTCAGATTCGAAGCGGAAGATTTTATAAACTCCAATAGCACAGTTATTTCAGACTTCATGATTTTTCGAGCAGAGCTAAAATATTTCAGATGCTACTAGTCTCACGTCAAGTTGTATACTGATGAAATGAAAAAAAACGAGTCACATTTTTCACAACATTTCATTCAAATCAGACATAACCTCATTTTCACAATGATGAAAATATTCTCTGAGAGCATTACTAGACATACAATCAGAAACATCACAAAATCCAGATATGAGCTCTTCCGCACCCAAATCAGTCAGGCTATCTCTAATCCAATCAGCTATAGTATTCAAAATGTTCTGATAATACATGGAAATGTCCAATTTGTTTATTAGCGCAACTCGATGTGAAACAACACACGTTTCAGCCCTCAAAATGTCTGCAACATCCTCTTCCACCAATTCGAATGTAATGTGGTATTTGGTGAGTGACAACATTTTGACACCATCGCAAACGAATTTGGTTATGGTGATATAGTCTCCGCAGGTGGTAACGGCAGGATCATATTCATCAATGAAACAGGACAGGGGTGCTTCAAAAAAGTCTTGTTGTACCTTATACAGCGAATCGATGAAGGTGGCCCATTCATATGTGGAGAACGAAATTTTCGCTGGATGGAAGGGTTTCTTCAGGATGATGCTCGGACTGAACTGTCTAGCTGGAGTTAGTCCGCACTGAATCATGTAGGTGGACAACTGGAACGATGAAGTCAGCAAGAGGTACGATTCAGCTTTCGCTGCTTGCTCAACCATCTCCAAATACGTATCAACGTCACCATAATAATCCATCATTGCCAATGAACTAGTACTACCGTTTTCGGAAAACACTTCACAAGACGAATAACCAGAGTCGATACTCATTGCTATCGAACTGATGTGTTGGATTGGGTCGGTCCTCACTATTTATACCACCACTGCCACGATTTTGAATAGTTCAGTACTCCAATTTGGTGTATAATTCTTTTCGGAAACATGTTTGGCTTTGCTTATTCTCACAATGTCACCAACGTCGAATTTCCTGGTTTTAGCAATTTTGATGTGATTGTACGTGGATTTTGAAATATCTTGTTCGTTGGCTTTGGCGACGTCAATGGGCTTGCATCTAATCGTCGTATGTTTCGTGTTATTATAATTTTTCGTGATTTCAGGCAGGACATCTATCCAACGGTATGAGCCATTCAAACTAAAGTACTTGTATAGTTTTTCCTTCAATGTCCGTATAACACGTTCAGCAATGGCTGCCTTCATCATGGTGTACGTATGATAATGGTTGATGGAGAACTTTTTCATCAGACTTCGAAACTTTTCGTTGTAGAACTCAATACCTTGATCTGTTTGCAAGTTCTTGGGAATTCTGGTGTTTTCAGCATGTGATAGGATATCTGCAAATGCTCGAGCAATTTCAGTACCAGTTTTTGATTTCAATGGTCGAGTCCATAGGTACTTGGAAAAACAATCAATCACAACCATTATCAGCTTATGATCCTTATTTACAGAGGCATAGGGTCGCATTTCGGCCAGATCCATTTGCCATAGGTCATCTAAGCCTTTGATGATGATGCGACGTCTCGAGAATTTCTTACGTGCAGGTCTATACAATTCATTAACGAGTTGGATTTTTCCTTTAGAATGTAACATGTTGACAACGTCGGATGGATAATGATGTAAGGAACGATGACACAAGTAGTTTCTATGATTTACAAATGAGGTTCTGTTTCTGGTGGTGGTTGTGGTGGTAGTGTCACAGTCGAAGATTTTGGAGCTACAATATTGGTGATATCCGTTTTGATTTTAGCAATGGCATCAGCGAGCTGACGTTCTTTATCATGATTCTGTTGCTGCTCAATCCTCAAATCGTGCAAGCTCCTCACAGTGTTGTCAATCTTATCAACAAGTTCTAGAATATTTTTCACATTCAAGTCGATGTCGCTTTTGAGTTTTGGTAGAGAATTGTTGTGAAGCTGCTCCACATGTACGTTGGTCTTGTGTACTATGCCAGACAACTGAACAAAGTTTGTATTGTACGATGTTAGTTTAAGATCATGTACATCCGCTCTCTTCCTTTCTTCGTTTATTTCGTTGCTGAAGCCAGCAAGGTAATTTCGGATTTTTTCACCGTAATTATCGAAAGCAAGCTTGAAATCTAACTTGATTTGCGATAAAACTTCATCCACATATTGTTTGTTTGCAACATCAGCGGCATCTGTTGGCAGTTTTACGTTATACATCTTCAAATGACCAATATCAACATCACCGGTTGGAGTATGTGAAAATCCAAATCTGACTGTCACCATCTGAGCTGAGCGTGGGAACGAACCACGTCCGAATTTGTCGAGACTCATTATGCTAATGACTGAAGTATTGTACGTTATCGATAATGGTCGGCACTTTGTCTCGCCAATTAGCCCCGCCACTCATAGACATGCCATGGAAGTGTCACGGAAGTTTCACGGGAGTGTCAAGGAAGTGTCACGGAAGTGTCACGGAAGTGTCACGGAAGTGTCACGGAAGTGTCACGGAAATGTCACGGAAGTGTCATGGAAGTGTCACGCAAGTGTCATGGAACACGGAAATGTCACCGAATCGTCACACATGTTTTATTATGCCTGCCTCTTCTAATTCGTTCAAGATGGCAACAATTTCATTATCGTTTGATGTATTTCCGGCTTGCTGTGATGCAATGAGCAACTTCAATCTATCTATTAATTCGTTTGGATCATCCCAATACATGTATTCGATAGGTGCTGTGTTGTATGTCAACTTCAAACCACGACCACTGGAATTGGATCTGAACATTGGACGAATAATTTCTACGTTTTTGAGTCTAGAGGAAGACTTCATACGTCCTGCAGAATTCAGATGAGCTTTGGTGAGCAAGAGTATTTTGCTCGTATGGGTTCATATCATATTTGGCAAAAAATGGATCATTATAGAAGAGTAATTGATAGAGTCCTGGGGTGCCACGGAACCGTTAGCCATCAAGAAGTATATCTCCAGTTCTTCGATGGAAATTCATTTATTTTCCGTTGAGAGACCATTTCGATGTTACTGGATCATATTTAAGACCATAAACCGTATCGATATTTTCATCATTTGTCTTGTATTCAGTCAGATATTTTTGAGCCATCGCAGGATACTGATCGACGTAATCATGTATTGCAGCCGGTGAGATATTTTCACTATCTGCAAAAAGTTCATCATCAGCATTGTCATAACCGTCCTCATCATCATCTTCAGTATGCCCAGCATTATCAGCCACATCCATCATAGGTATGAAATTAGTTTGATTCAAATCCGATTGCTCCCTCTCTACCTCCCCATCCTCTTCCTCCTTCTTCTCCTTCTCCTTCTCATTCTTCAACCCCAACGACTTTGCTTTGCTTCGCTTGATGTTTGAAAGTGTTCCATCGAGTTTTTCTTCTATGACCTTGGACGTGGAGGCAATTTGTTTCAAAGGTGATGTCAGTGGTTGAAATATTTTCTGTAACGCTTCATCATCCTCAGACTTGCCTAATTTCAGAGCTAAATATTTCCGTCTGATTGATTTCGATATTTCATTGATTTTTTTCTTGCCTAGCGCATCAGCAACGTCATCATGCATCCCGGTTAACGTCATCTTGATGAATGTCCCAAAGATCACAGCCCTATAAACTTATCGAAACCATTTCTGTATCTGCCAGCGTTTATGTCAAAAGTTCTCGCAATCGCCATCGCGCCATATTGGCTGGAATTCCAACAATCTGAACACAACGCTATGAATTGATCGAATGACATGTCTGGTGACACATGCTTATCAAACACATGCTTCAGATTCATTTCATCTTGTCGAAATAACACCACCAGGTTACTGTTGTCTCGCACCAGCTGCTTTGATATCTTGGAATAGGTCTGGCATAGGAATGCCACGTCAATGTCCTTGTATCTACACATTGAGGAATATTCTCGAATTTTCTGCTGCTTGTCACATGACACATCATCGAAAATGAATATCGAGTGATTCTTCGCTTCTGATGGACTAATGACCTCGTCATTCTCTTTGAAGGGGAAATAACCAACGCCTTTCACTGAATCCAACACTTGTTGTAGCAATTGATATTTCGGCTGGCACAACGACTTTGAATAAACGTAAACGTTCTTGAATTTCGCGCCATTTGGATTGAACAACAGGAAAAGCATCGCATTGGTCTTTCCACATCCGCTTGGTCCGCAAGAGATTGCTCTGAACGAATGGGGAAGCAGTTTCCCATGTTCACTACCCGATGACTTGATTGATGAAATTTCATCCAAATTCCCAATGGGCAACGTCCGTTCTTGTTGAACGATCTCCATCATCTGATGAGAGTTCATGTTGCTCTACCACGGAGAGGGTGTGCTTAATGGGGAAGACCACTGAGAGAAGAAATCCGTGCGAACCTCTTTCAATCGACGAATCATGATTTACGTTTGATGTACAATCAATATTATGGGTTGAAGTTGAAGGGAATTGAATCAATATCGTTTTGAAATCAGCATATTTCATTCGATATTCCAAACAGCCAAATATGATGGTGGAGTCGTGACGTATTAGTACCGAACTGTAGCTATCTCTCTCTGATACCTTGTCATTCTGCAGTGTTGCAGTGTGATTGGTCAGTTCAAGGACAATAGGCGTGTTGGGAATAAGACGTCGCACCAGTCACACCAATGAATTGACAACATCTCAAATAGCGCAGGAATTGTGTGTTCTGTAATGGACATATTCTAATTTATTATTTTCATCGTCTTAGCATGCATGACAAAAATCGAAATTAATTCGCTGGTAGTTTTCCAGTATAGAGTTCACGATGATGTTATTTTAAAGAATCAGTGGTCTCCCCCATTCTCTGATCGATAAACTTTCCATCGAATTGCACATTCCAGGCTACAGATTTTGTTGTTCAGGCACCAAACTCGATAAGAGACTTGCTAGAGGAGACACCGGCATCAATCCGTTGGACGACGCGTGTCGAGAACACGATATCGCCTATTCACAAAATTCCTCGATAGAAGACAGACACAAAGCTAATTGGATATTGAAAAATCGAGCGTGGGAGAGAGTCAAGTCGAAGAGCGCTAAATTCAAAAAGAAGGCTGCTGCTCGACCTGTCACCACCGGAATGAAGGTCAAACAAAAACTTGGCATGGGTCTTGTATCACAGCAATCCCTATCCAACATTATCAAATTCATGAAAAATGTTCAATTGAAGTCCGCAAAGTCAGATGATGGTGATGGTAATACAACATCAGGAAGTGGTCTGAATAAATCTGCATTGAAAGCACTCCATGCAGCCAGAATGGCAGTCAAGAGGGCTGGCGGTAAAAAAAGAATCAGAGTACCAAGAATCATACCTCTTCCACACAGTGACGGTATACTACCATTGATACCAATATTTGCTGCCTCGGGAGCCCTAGAATCTCTAGCTGGAGGAGCCAGAGCAGTCGCAAAGACAGTCATTGATGCGAAAAATGCAAAGAAAAAGCTCGAAGAAGATCAAAGACAAATCATGTACAATAATGAGCGATACCAAAATTTCAATCAAAGTAATTGTGGACGTCTATGTCTAGAATTCTTCTTCAATGAAACCAAGTAACACAGGCATTGTGCATCAGTCATGTCTCTGATTGTGACGTTAAAAGGTCGTACATCTACGCTCTCCATAGACTTTTTGACACCATTTCAACTCGATCCAGACTCTGATTACGGACTAGCATTGTTGGGATTCCATTCATACAACAGTATACCAAATATCGACCAAGGATCAAAGTTTTATCTGCAAGATGATACCAAGGCGGGAAAGATCATCGATATTCCCGAAGGTTCATACGACATTGTGGACATTGGGACATTTATACGCAAAGAATTGGGTATATCGAGTGCAAAGGACGTTGATGATATATTCTCGTTGAAGCCCAACAATAATACACTGAAGTGTGGGGTTTCGAGCCAAAGGTTTGCCATCGATTTTCGCCCGAAGGATAGCATAGCTCAAGTCTTGGGATTTTCAAATAGATTGTTGAAAGCACAACAAGTCCACACTTCCGATTTGCCGGTCAGCATAACCAAAGTGAGAACCATTCACATTGATAGCAACGTTACTGCTGGAGCTGGAGGAAGGTTCCAGTGCAGTCTTCACAATGTCGATACTTTATATAATTGGTTATGTAATTTATTGCCAAAATAAAAAAAATATATAATAATTTCAGAGTTTTTATTCATCACATTCCTCATTTCTCAGTATTCCAACAATAACAATTGAGATTTGAATAACTGATTATATTAGTGAACAACAAAGTGTCAAAATTTCAATGAAATTGACAGTATCTTGATCCAATTTTTCGGAGGATTTTTTCAATGCAAGTGTCTCCCATTTCGCCGTCACTGCCATCAGTAAACAATAATTTCAATTCATAGTGGATGCTGCTTTCATTAACATGTTGCGACATGTCGAATGAATATACAGGTAGTTTGTTATCATTGACATACATTCTACTCATCATCTTCCAATCACACTGTTGTGTACGATTCACATCAGAACATACGGCTGCATTCCTCGTATTGTACGGTATGTTTGTGAAGAAAACGTTGTTGCTCAGAGCGATCAATAGAATGAAGCTTGCTTTCACTATCGCCATCTAGTAGCTGTGTTGGTTGAATTATTTTTCTCGATGTAGGTGTAGCTGTGCGTCTCGGTTCCGTAAACACCTTGTCCCAAACACTCAAATTTTCAAAATCTTTAAACAGACAAACTTTCTGCTCATACAATTGGATGTCTGCGCTGAGTTGTCTAACCTTCAAGCCAAATTCTTCTAGTGCACATCTGTATTCGTCAGATGACATGATACAACTGTTTCACATCCATACTTTCAACCCACATCTTATTACATCTCTCTCCCTCTCTCTCTCTCCCTCTCCCTTTCTCTCTTCTTTTCTTTTCTCTCGCTCTCTCTCTTCTTTTTCCGTCTCTCTCTTCCTCGTACACATCATCCAGACAAGGGTGTGGGAAAAGAATACACAGAAAAGTCTAATAATTGTTACTTTATTTTAAATTGTAAAAGTGTAAAATAGTATAAATGTAAAAAGAAATAATAAGAAGTTTATACAATGAAATATGAATATTAGGAATAATTACATATTACTTAAATAATTGGAAATATACATATATACAAAATTTGGTGAACTATTGGATGAATAAAAGGAATTACATTTTTTTCATGGGAAAATGAGTCATCAATACAACAGCGTTGGTTTGAAAATTTTGATGCAAAAATACTTAGGAAAAAATCAATCCGTCAAACTGAAGTGACCCCACGGAAGTGTGTCAAACGAATCGTGAATTAGTTTCCGCTCATCATCTTTGGGACTCAGACCAATTTTTGTTTGTTCGATGGAAAAAACATCGTGAGCGTAGGAACTAATCGTTTGCTGGGCAACGGTCTTTTCTTCCCAAGCCGTCAGACAATCCACATAGTCATCAAAAGTCAACTTATTCTTGACGACGCATTTCTTGACACCCTTGGATTTTTTAGTTATACCGAAATTTTCCAATTCCCTATCTAGTCGTTCTTTACTGAATCCCTTTCTTCCCAATCGCTTTCTCTCTTTCTCAATATCCTCATTCGTTATATCCAATTTGTAACTGTACATCTTGAACCGTAGTCCAGCAAAATGCGTGATAATCTTACCGTTTGCCTCATCCTTCAATAGGCCCAAGACTTTTTTATTTACTCGAGGTATACCATAAATATTGTCTGGAGCATAGTCAGACGTGTCAAATCTCTCGATATTTGCATCAATCACCTCACTATACGCATCGTCACATACAATTTCGTAGATGAAGCTGTCCGTATCGGTATACATGAGTTTCACGTCAGCTCCAAGCTTTGGCTACATGAAATTGTAGTGGAAATCATACATGACGATTTTTGACAAGTCAAGGATACACATGCCAATGTAGAGAGGTTTATTGAAAATCAGCTCTGATTTTTTCAACTCTACTGCCACCAAATTGTCATCGAAAACTGTTCGTTGTTGGAATCGGAAACTTGAAATTAAATTTTTAATGCCATAGCGGCCTTCATACATTCTGACTAACTTAACCGTTCTATGATTACGAATATTCTCCATCGTCTTCCCAAACACAGCATTATTGACCAATTTTCTTGAATCTTTTTCAAAATCGTTCGTGGCTAGAGTCCTCAATCGAGTATTCAACTCGATGTAGGGCTTTAGCCACGTGGATTGTTTGAACTTCAATTATTTATGAATCTTGGTCAATTTCAGACCGTATTCTAATGCCTGCTTCAAATTTCTGTAATGTAAAGTATATGACTTTTTATCGTACAGCGTGGTCATCAATTTGGATAATTTTGAATTTGGTGGTGTGCGGTGTTCGGGACAAAATGGTAGGTCCTTGTGTAGGTCATGCAACCCCTCAGGATACTTCAAATCAACTTGGAGAATATAGCCTTCTGGACTATTGTCAGGAATTTGGGTTACATCAATGTCAACATTTTCTACCCATGTAAAGCCCCTATAAGGGAGGGGTTCACTCATTGCTTTTCGATAAAGGTTATTTACATCGAGATAATGAAGGTACTTTGACGGCTTTTTTGGATCGTAATTTTTCTAGTACTTATTGTTTGCTTCGCTATACCTATTGCAACAAACCGATACTCCTCCTTTTATCACCTGCTCCACAAACATCACCATGTCGATGTCTTGGATGATTTGCAGCTTACCCCTTTCGCGACGGGAAACACATATATGCGTATTTTACTGAAGCATCTGATACACGGGAGCCGCATATTTTCAATCGACCGGAGAAGTGTTCTAACGACGGGAACCGCGCGCTATCGTCTCATCTACTCCATTTGCATCATCTTCAGATGGTTTTGGTCGGAGATTCTCGTACACTTCTGGCGTTGTCTATGATCGGATAGCAACACATGTTACAACGATGGGAAGCGGGTGGAAGCGGCCTCCCTCCACTAGGCATTCTGTATTGTGTTCACTGTTTACTGATAGGTTTGTTCGCGTTCAAAATATACTAAATTATAAATTAAAATGAGTTTTTTTTTATGTATCATTGCGAAATATTTTCTGAGAATGGGCTCAAACAACGGGACCCGCATAAATGCGAACGCGCTTTCGAACCCCGTTGTGGTGGCTCACGCGCGCCAAACAAACCCCGTCGCGAAAAGGTTACACCCAGTATACTTGAGCATGCAATACCAAGTATAGCCGGGCATTGTGTATTACCATGCAGGATCGAGACCGTAGGTTTTCAGTGATGATGCTCGGAAATTTTCCATGACGTCGGCAAGAAGAAGAATATCGGTCCGCATATATAGGTCGCTATATTCTCCCAGCGATTTCAGATCGAAAGATTCCCAAACTTTTTGCGCGTGCGCATAATCAATGTCCAAAATATTTTTGTCGTTCGATTTGTTGTAGAAATTTTGAATGCTTGGCAACTCGGATTCATCCAATCTTTCCACACTATCGACATAATCATATGGGAATACTCTTTTTCGTGTCAACAATGCAAATTTCGTCTCATTTACGTCACTGAATTCCTTCTTCAGGATTTTCAGATCATCGACTTTCAACGTTGACACTAGAGCATCGAGACTGGTTCCCAAGAAGCGGAAAGAGTCGATGAATCGGAATTTTATGCTTGTTTCATCATCATAATGTGTAAAGGGAATGTATTTTTCGCGATTAACCGGGAGTACGCTCACACGCCCCTGCTTGGAAATGTCTATGATTATAAGATGCGAATCATACCCTGAGAGGTTGTGGAACGTAATGGGAACAACGAACAGTTTCCTTAAATTGAGATTACAGGGAGCCTGGTGTGCGAAGCTTCGGAATGCGCCAGAAAAATGGTCGTGGTCACGTACGATAACGTCTTTTGCCTTGAATTTCTCTTCGCGAATGTGGCAGATGGTTGCGCCACTGGTACTAGCTGGTATGACTACCATTGGAACGATATTCTTCAATTTGGATTCGACAAATTTGGCAATTTTAGACATTTCACGGGCAAACCAGTCCATGCAATCTCCACCCCTATGACTACGATAAAATGACAGCGAGTCATCGCAAGAACATTTAAAATAGTACCCAGCACAGTATGCTTTATGATGTTGATACTTTGAAGTGGTTTTTGAAATTTTGGAATTACATTTCTCCAACTGCGATTCAAAATCAGCATGAATGATGAAAGGACATGTCTTCTTATACACATGGTTCTTGAATTCTACAAAATCATACTTGGGGAGTGAAATTTTCTCATTATTAATTTTTTCACATTGAGCGGCATGACTATCAAGCTTCTCCTGGCAATGGTAATAGTTGAGGCACCGATCACAGATGAATTTCTTAACCTTATATTTGTTGATTTGACTTGAAACTAGTCGTGAAAGGTCCTTAATCCAGACATAGTAATATTTCACGTAAACGTTTTCCTCAACATTATCATTATTGGGAGGAGCTTCATAGTCATTCAATTTTGGGAAATATTTGTCTCGAATTATTAGCAAATTAACGTGTTGATTGGATTTATGCTTAGTCAGTCTGGTGGGTACGACAGTGTAAAATGTTCGTTCGTTGACTTCTATCAACTCTAGCGCATAAACATTAATCGAAATATCATTCATTTTTTCAAATTTTGTGATTTGGGGCAGTTTCATTGGTATGTCTAACCCTTTGATGTTCAAAACTTGTGAATAGTGAGGATAATTATTCACTCTATATGACTTCAATTCAACGGGATGCAAACAACTGACTATGCTCCAAAAGAAGCATGCCTCATCATCATTTTGAATGTTAATGCAAGCCTGCTCATTCTCAATCTGCACTGGCAATTTGATTTATGATGAGCCATTGCCCATTTCATATTTATTTATGGCAACCTCTAGAGAAATAATTTCGCTCAAGGCCCATCCGCTATTTGTCTCGGCAAATTCGCTAAGTTTATTAAGGATCACATCTAGCGCATTGATTATGAACCAATCGGCTAGGTCCGTTCCTGCGTCCACGATGGCATTGGGAGTACAAAAGTGTTTGCGGTCAACCAATTTTCCATTATTTGACTGCTTAATGAAGTCACCGGAAAATGTAAAGTTGACTTTTAGCATTGAAAAGCGCCCCAAAATTTTTGAAATTCTCTCATTTACTCATCTTAATGAATCCTCCAAAGAGTCGATGATCTCCTTATGTCTCAAATTCAGAATGAGAGCGGTCTGCACTCTCGACGCGGAGATTGAATTAACATCAATCCAACGAATATAGGGCTTCAGGCCGGAGCCAACATGTCCTCTATTCATAGTTTTGATGGAGAATTTCATCCGTTACAGTTCCCCGATCTGAATTTTACGCTTCAAACCAATCGGAAAAGTATTCCTTCTCAATGCTAAAATACATTTCCGTATGTGTGAAAGGATTGATTTCAATACAAAAAGTGCCAATGGTTCCGAATAATTTTTCTCATTTAATAAGAGAGTTTCGTCAACTTTGGTCAAGGTATTATTGATGCTCTTCATTGCTGTATTGATGATATTTCACCCAAATGAAACAAATGGAGATAACTTCAATTCTCCACAATTTCAAACGAAGCTGCTGGATTGGCCTTCCTAGTCTGCACCTCTTCTCTGAATACTACAGAATATTTCCCGCTACCGAAATATCCAATGTGGGGGAAATAGGTCTCAGTTACACGACTGGGCAGGAACACAACAGAGTCCTCCACCTCAATCAGAACAGATTTACCAAATTTTGTGGTGACCACTTTCGCTGTCTTGATTGGTTGAGGTTGCCCGAGCAGGAGATCAATCAACTTCACGCTTGGTTTCTGTTGTTTTGGAGCAATCAGAAAAGCTGCGTTGATTTGAGTAAGATCCATCTGAAGGGAAGAAAAAGGACAAAAAACATCAGCAGTCCAACAAAGTCATGATGAGCTTGATACTAGGATGGATTATTTTCGATAGAACTAGAAATAAAATCAATCTGCGATTGATCATTGACACTTTCATTGAATTGTCTCTCGAAAAAACTTGGAATGAAAAAGGTAGATGCGGGATGAGCACTAAGTTGTATTATTTTCAAAATAAAATGAAAGGGGCCGATAATATAAAACTAAGGAACTCAAAATGGAATGAAAAAAAAACTTTGATAAAGAGGTACTCACTATTCACACACACAAACAGTGATGATTTGGCTGGAGCTGGTCAAGAGACAACGTTCACGATTGCAGACTCGAGTGTGAATGATGATGCGCTGCGTCGTCGCTTCTATACGCTGGCGGAGATACCACGTGACTTACTGATTAGCGATGTGGATGTTCTGGAAAAACCCATCTGAAACGACTGCTGATAGCGATAATTTCTTGCGTCATTCTGATCACGTGACGACGTATGAATAATTTGAATTCCGCGCGTTTTCAGTGGGCGTGACCTCCAAACAAATACTGGTCTCTGATTGGCTTGGGCTGGTAACCCTGTAGCCCCTCTACTCAATTTCTACGAATGAAAACCAAACCACTGAGGAAACCATAGTGAAAATTCCTCGAAATACTTGGGAAACAGGCATAATGTTAGAAAATGATGTTACTATTCGAGCTCGCACAGACGCGATGGTGTACGCAAAACTTAAGGTTAACTTGGGAGGAAACTTAATAGTTTGCGAGCAAATAGAATTAGGCAATGGATATGTTCATACAGCTAGCTGCTTGTTAGAAAATTCTTCGAAAATATGGGTACGAGTTCTCAATGTATCCTGTAAGAAAATCAGACTTGTGAAAAACCAGAAATTTGCGAAGGCTATCACTTGCGATAAAGAAGAGGGGAGAGACGTGGAAACTGAGTATATGATTGGACAATTGGACAGAACAAATATCGAAAGGAACTTAGAAGGATTCAATCTTGAACACCTCGATGAAAAAACACAGGAAAAACTTGAAGGAATACTTCGAAATTATCAGGACCTGTTCATGGAAGAAGAGGATAACTTGAGAAAAACTACAAAGGTGAAACATAGTATAACCTTAGAGCCCGGAGCACAACCAATATGTTAAGCACCCTATAGAATTCCGTATCAACAGCGAGAAGTTCTACAAAAAGAAATCGATAGATTGATGAACGCAGGTGTCATCCGCTCATCATGTAGCCCGTGGTCAGCTCCAGTTGTACTTGTCACAAAAAAACTACCTAATGGAGAAGATAAGGTGAGAATGTGCATCGATTATCGACGATTGAATACTGTGACTAAAAAGGAATATTATCCCCTGCCTGATATTTCGGATTTAATTCAAGGTTACAGATCAGGAAGCGAAGCATTGTTTTCGGTTATCGATGTTGCAGAAGCGTACCATCAGATAGTTATGGAAGATGAGGATATCCCATTAACCGGCTTCAGCACGTTTTAATGCCACTACGAGTATACTGAAATGCCATTTGTCTTAGTTAATGCACCTTCAACATTCCAGCGATTTATGAACATCACATTAGCCAGGCTCACAAGAGAACTTTGCATGGTTCATCTAGATGATATCATTATTTTTAATTCCGAGAGAAAAGAGGAGCATATTGAGAGGTTAGAAGTTTTCGCGAGAGAGAAGCAAATGTCGAATTGAAGGCTGAAAAGTGTAGCTTCTTACTCAAAAAGGTAAAATATTTAGGGCATTAGATAACACAAGATGAAGTGTTTCCAGATCCTGATAAAGTCGATTCAATACTTGAATTTTCTATACCGAGAACCATTCGAGGTGTACGATCGTTCCTAGGATTGGTAAACTGGTATCGAATATTTATACCGAATGCATCTGAACTTATTACACCACTGACGAATCTGACTCGAAAAGAAACGAGATTCGAAATCACATCTGAAGTACTTGACTCGATAGAAAAGTGAAGGAAACTTTGACATCGGGTATGATTTTTATTTTTCCTGATTTCAAACAACCATTTATACTAGCTGCAGATGCGTCTGGGTTGGGAGTAGGAGCTGTAATCAGTCAAATCAGAGACGGATATGAACGACCTGTGGCATATGCTAGCCAGAATTTCAAAAAGGCAGAATTGAATTATTCTACTACAGAGAAGGAACTCATGATTGTGGTGTTTGGAATTCAGACTTTCAGGTGTTATTTATATGGAGACAAACTCACGGTGATCTCTGATCACCGGCCATTGAAATGGTTATTGTTATTGGAGGATCCAGGGTCGCGACTGACAAGGTGGGCTCTGAGCGGATTATGATTTTGAGGTGATGCATAGAAGAGGAAAATCACACGGGAACGCTGACGCGCTAGTGTTTTGTGAAGAAGATCACTACATTGATTTGGAATATGAAGATTATTCAGAGTATCAGAAGATCCATCAGATACCTCGAATGAAAAATATGAAGATGAAACAGGGAGACCTATTCTCAGCGCCAGAAGGGTGGGCACTAGCACATTGTGTGTCACAGGACTCAGCTATGGGTAAACGTATAGCATTGTCATTCCAAAATATATATGGTAGTGTAGAAAGATTGAGACAACAACAAAAAAATGTTGGAGAAGTTGCGGAATTTAATTTACCCGAAAGAAATGATGATTATTAGGTTACTAGAAGTAAATATAATGAAAAATCTACATATAGATCGATATGGAATGCCCTACGTTGCCTCAGAAACTGTTCTGATAGAAACAAGGAACAAGTGATAAGTATGCCGAAAATTGGATGTGGACTAGATGGGCTTGTATGGGAAAAAGTTCGAGAGATGATAGAGTTTATATTTCATGATTCTAACACAGAAATATGTGTTTACGAAGGAACTCTGACAATTGCAGCAGTACATATGCAAGAGAACAAGGAGTTATTAATTGAACCGAAATAGGATCGTTTAGTACTGAAGAGAGCCCAGGATGAGGACTACTTTTGTCAAACACCACAGGAACAAATTGAGGGAAATGAAGATGAACTACTAGGAGCAATGTATTATTCGTCCAAGGATGGAATTATTTATCGCACAGATGCAGACGGAGGTAAATTGATCATTCCTGGAGTGTTTGCAACTAAAGTGATGGAGGACTTCCACGATTCACCTATGGCTGGGCATCAGGGAAAACAAAAGGCGTTAGCCAGTTTGAAACAAAGATTTCTCTGGCCGAATATGCGAACTGAAAAAAAGCTCCATTACAAAGATTCACTTCTACTACAGAACCGTGGGAATTAACATCGATGGATATTGTAGGGCCACTGATAACTTCGCTCGATGAAAATCGTTATCTACTCATATTTCTACTTCACAAAATATGCTGATAGCTGATACTATAGCTGATACTTCAGCTGGCGCTTTCGTAGAACAAGTTATAATTCGACATGGGTGTCCCAAGGACCGGGAAGCTAACTTCACTTCAAGTTCATTCAGA
Source organism: Phaedon cochleariae (assembly GCA_918026855.4). Taxonomy (NCBI): domain Eukaryota; kingdom Metazoa; phylum Arthropoda; class Insecta; order Coleoptera; family Chrysomelidae; genus Phaedon; species Phaedon cochleariae. The sequence continues at coordinate 14,354,665 of OU896719.1, read as the reverse complement.
GAAGTATGTCAGGTATTGAGAGTGAAGAAGATACAAACTGCAAGCTATGCTCCCACTTCTAATGGACAGATTGAGAGAATGCACAGGGTGCTGAAAGATATGTTGTCCCATTATATCAGTGACGATCAGAGAGATTGGGATAACTGGATACCTTTTGTACTGATGGCATATAGGGAAAGTAAACATAGTTCTACGGGATATCGCCCATACTTTTCACTGCACGGAAGAAATCGAGTGCTTTCAATAGATGATTTCATAAGATCAGGGAGAACGAGGTATGATTATGATGAGAAATATGCCTCCGAACTATTGGAAAGATTGAGGAGAGTATACACAGAGGTATTCCAGAATACTGAAAAAAATAAGACCATCAGGGTGGACCAGTATAATAAACAAAACGTCACAGCACCACTTCGAAATAGGAGATAAAGTATATTTGAAACATATGGGAGCGAAACTAGGATTATCAAAGAAATTGGTAAAGAATTGGATTGGACCTCATCGCATTATAGAGATCGTTGGTCCTGTAACTTGCAGAATAGGGAAATGACGAGGGAAAGAAGAACAAGTGGTGCATGTGAAAAGGCTGGGAGCTTATATCTCGCGAACACTAAAGGATCTAACTGGCAGAAACGAGTCCCAAGTACATGAAAGTCAGAAAATATATGATGAATCGGACTCAGACGAAGAGACAGCGATAGTTGCAAGATTTCATCCACTCATGGTCCCACAGTGGGTGAACATTGACCCTGAAATGAACAGGAAAAATGAAATGATGAGCGAAGATGATGAATCCAACGACAGACAAACCGAAAATGAATCTGAAGAAGAGGAGTTGCTGAAAGAACCAATGCCAATGTTGAGAAGGTCACAGAGAAATAGACAACCACCTGACCGGTTGACATATCAACATCAAGATTGGTAACGAAGTAATATACTTCGTTGTTTCTTTTCTTTTTTTTTTTCAGCTCATAATGCAAATTTGGGATTCTTCAGATTGTGATTTCACTTTGTTTTCATAATTCACCAAATTGAGAGTGATTTTCATTTTCGTACTACGTTGTCAGGCACGAGGTGGCCGCTCATGTTTTGTCTGTAAGCGAGCACATCGTGATACATAGGTTATAAGTACATACTAATTGATCACTCTTAATTTAGTTGATGTTTTTGACGTTTGTCGATTTGGTTGAATTTATTGTAGTAGTAATTTTTCATTTCACACTTAGGGCTTAACCCACGGACTATCATCACTGAAACCATGAAGCTAAACAGTCATCGGGCTATCGTCTTGAAAATAACCTTCTTACTATTATTCCGGTTCATGGCCCAGGTGAAATAGACTATCGCCTTACGATTGTGAGGACGAAAATATTGAAACCACCGTTGTTCCAATCCGCGAGGTCGCGAAGTGTCCAGAATTGGAATTCGCGTATAGAAGTGAATCGAGCAGAGTCAAGATTCTGCAAAAGGACGAAATAAACCTTAAATAGGTGTGGACTTGTTCAATCGATGTTACGCGAATTAAAACTCACTGTGGCATGCATAGCCATATTTCTATTGTGGCCGGAGGTATATCCAATTTCATATACCGTATCGGTGCTGAAGAATGTCGAACGCTCCATCGCTACAAATTGTTGAAGATATACCAACAGGACATTGGGAGCATTACTATGGGACCACAACTGCGACCCTGACTATAGGAGGTTCAGTAGACTTAGATAGATCTTGTCAGAAATCAACATACCATGAAAATGGACAGACTTGGAAGGATGTGGTTATCATTGCTACAATAAAAATTCAGGTGACTGATTACCTAGCCAGGGTCAAGATGGACGAGAATGAACTGGTTCTATCAGGAGGAGTTATCTGCCCATTCTTGTAAGGATACTGCTTCGACACAACCCTGGGAGGAATCACGTGGGACGTCTACCCTTCACGAACCTGTGAGGAGAAATTCAGCTTGCTTTATAATGAACATGCGGAGAAAGTTGTCATTCAACTAACTACTGAACGAATAATTGTAGTGGAGGACAGCAACAGAGTATTCGCGGTAACTCTAGTGGAGAAAATAAATATCTGCCAGGTGAAAATATGGCAGACTGAGCATCCCAGAATACTGGTTATTGAAGGAAAGCAGCAGGATCTATTCAATCTAAAGATCAACATATCACCTCATAATGCAGATATAATGGTGTAAGTGAATAGTGAATTCTTGTACGTAGAACAAGCGTACATGCGAAAATTGAACCAGTTATACACTGATACTGTGCACCGGCGATGTCTCTTACGAAGAGAGATATTGCAAAATCGCCTCCTGATGGCGCCACTGGTACCCAACACCCTGAGTCAGCTGGTAAAGGAAAGAGCAGGGTATGTAGGACGTGTACTTGGGGAAGTACTGTATATCATGAAGTGCGTCCCCCGAACCGTAACAATTCGACGAAGCGAAAAATTTTACCATGAACTTCACATTTTATTAAATAATCTGACCAAATTCATGGCTCCAGTAACAAGAATTATTCAATCCTATGCAGGAGAGGTAGATTGTACTGCATTAACGCCAACGTTGTATTTGATAGATGATCAATGGATAGGATTCTCTTCCTACCCTACGGTTAAAAAGGCACCAGAAGAGCTATCACCAGAATCACATCCAACGCTGCGCTTCACCCCTATCCAGCAAATTGGCACACTTGGAATATATACTCAGGAGGAAATAACCAATGCCAAGAGGATTTTGACTTTCGGAAACGCGAGACAAGCTGTGGAAAACATCATAGCTCGTAGGGTAGCGGGATTGGAGACAACCGGACAAGGTTTCTCTACTTTAAACATTATCAACCCGGAAGAGATGAAGGAGTTGGCACATAATACTATGCAGCAGATCTAAGGATTATTCATGAGTGGACTCATGGGATTTTACGCAATATTCAGAATGTTGAAATATGCAATAGGAGTGATTCCAAATGGTTTCCACATTCACCAGACCATGGGCTGTGGAGTTGTCATATTGGCTAGTCTATGGAATACACTTACTATGTGGGTGACTCGTAGCTATCCCTCTAATCTAACCATAGCAGCATTCAACGCGGAAAGAACAAATTTTGAGCGGTTGGAGGAGGTGAGGACCCCATCAATTTATCCTTGCGTCCCAACATCACCCCATTGGACAGAACAGCAATGCAGCCGCGGAACGAAAGAAATGTAAAGAACGAAGTCACCGGGTAACCGAGTTCCTATTCCCCGTGCACGTTCAAAAAAACTAAGTAGAAAAAAAAAAAGTTATTTCACTGAACAATGTCGCAAGATAGGACTCATATGTGTGCGGCGACATAAATATTAGTAGAGTGTGTAGCAGAAGTCCTAAGAATCTCGGATGTGAAGGTTATTTCCTCATCAAGATGCCCCCAACATTCAACGGCAGCAGTTTTAGAGAAGTGGATTAGTGCTGAAAGAAGGGACGCGGAAAGTTTGTCCGAAACGAGAAAAGTGCGCGAAAGAATAATTGTACTGGGGTAGTTGTCAAATTAGCTCTAGTTCAACATTGGGTACACAAGATGTTCATAAACGAAATTCAATTGTTCGTTTAGGAATACATTTTATCGTATTCTTTGTTGTCGACAAGAGATAGCATTTTGATGTTGTTTAGGAGTTTAGAATTCAATTTTTCTGCTTCAGATATAAGGTGAAATATATGTAGAGACACTGTTTGTCTCCTTGAAGTGATGAAAAATTGTTAGGGATTCGTTTGTAGTCATAGGTATGTGGAAAAGTGATGGCATGGTGTGGCCGAAACTTTTCCTTTGTGGGGAGTATTGTAGCACCCTGTATGTGAATTGCTTCGCATTGGAAATGGTCTCTCGAAACTTAATCATTTTCTTATACAGACGACTTGGAGATGAGTTTGTTTGTTCCAAACAATAGGACCTTATTATATCCATACATGTCATTGTGGCTCAGATCAAGTCGCAAAGAGCGCCGAACTCCTGAGCAAGATTAGTACCGTGAGGTCGAGAATATGAAAGAATGATTATCATTTAATTCCTTATCATAAGGTGCTGATGCTGAGAAATGATGATAAGATGAAGTTGTAGGTTTTCTCAGGCAGGCTGTCTTTCTGAGACATAAGCAAAGTTCATAGCGGCCATAATCATAATGGGCGGCAACTAAGAGGAAAATTCAATCTTGGACAAATGGGAATGAAGATCGCGACTGAAAAATTGAAGACGAAGATCACCGGATTGGCGAGCATAGAATGGGAATAGGATTTTTCTGTTTTGGTGGAGATTGAAGAGGGAATGAGATTTTGCGGAACGAGCGAAGAAAGAGTGAAAACGGGAGTTCGATATGGTGGTTTAAGTGAGAACTTGGAGAATCTCATTGTCCACCCTGAGAGGCGAGAGGTGTTCGCCTGTAGCGGCGTACAACAAATAGGAAAATTAGCTCATAGAAAGCTCAAAGAGTAAGGAAACCAATTTCTTTTCAAACGTCACTAACAATACCTTTTTGAGTCTATTTTGGGATGAGAATGTTGTTAATTAGCTTCGAAGCAGCGTATGATCACACAAGGTAGTACATAGCCCCTTTTCACGTTAGATATTCGTTTCTCAATTAGAATGATTTCATTTGATTTCTTTACAATTCTCTAGTTTAGTTCGATTCTTCAACTTCATTGAATAGCATACATTAATTCGTTTTTAAGAAAATTTCCAAACATTTTGTGTCATTTCATTCCATTTATGTTCTTATTTAGATTCAATAAACAGCTGATCTTGGAATCAGTGTCTTTTCCATTCCATTGTGGAATTTTCAATATACCCTTATCTCATGCTTAAGACCTACCGTCTGGCGTAGACCGAACTCAGGCCCAATTTCGGCATCAGGCCGCCGCCTACAGCATTTCAACGAATAAAACACACATAGGGTGATGTCACATCTTCATCTGAATAACTGAAGAAAAAAATGTACGAGTGCATCTGGAGGACCGTTGTCCTTGGCCCATGATCTCGATATACCCTGTATCTAGTGTTTCAATATGAGTCGTCGGCATTACTTCTTGTGATCTCTTAATTCATCATTGATATGCAATTGATTCTTAGAATGTATAAGTTTTGTCTATTTACTGAGCTCATCATTTTTTAGAAAACATTATCTGTATTTACTCATAGTACCTACCAAATGACAGGTATATAGGTCACTAATGACAAGTGAATGAGTAACAGATGTTGAAAAAATAATTCACTTATAACATGTGATTAGGTTACTTATGACAATTGAACAAGTTTCTAATGACAAGTCAGTAATGATAGGTGAATAAGTCAATAATGACAAGTACATTAGTCACTGACGACAAGTGCTGTGTTCACTGACGGTGAAAAATCTAAAATTCATTGTAGCAGGTTCATAGTGGTGAGTGTGAATTTCCAGTAACATGAATCTTTTAGTGGCTATTATTACTTGTTTTATTGTCCCCATGAAGTATGAAAGATTTCAGTTGCCAGAATTGAATATTCACCAAGTGACATTTTTCTCCGCGTATGAATTCATTGGGTTGTTACTCATTGACGTCATTTATAACGTCATATGATGTCAACTCCTGGCGTCACCTTGGACATTCAACTGAAGTGATAAGGCGTCACCAGCACGTCATCAGAGACTTATTTCATTATATATAATGAGGAACAGGTGAAGCAAGTATTCCATAGAAATATATTAGACTATAGCTCATGATGTATCTACAATACAGATATTGCTTTCAGCGAATCTCTTATTTCTTCCTCTTGTGCTTCTGTCAAATTGTTCAGGGGTGGTCTTGACTTCCCAACGTTGACAGGAGTAATAAAGTTCATGGCAACTTTCATAGAAGGTATCCAAGCACCTTTGAAAGAAGAGAAACAAAATTATTTCATGACTTGAAAGACATCATCACAGATATATGAGAGAGAATTGTAAAAACTTCACAAACGATAAGATTTCCACAAAATTCTTGAATAACATGTCTCACTAACACAGAAGCTTCGTCATGTGATATACTGGTGCAATGAACTAAACCAACGCTGGCTTGCTTAACTTTCAAATATCCTACTTTCTTAACCCGAAGGATTAATTACCTATGGACAGGATCGATGAACCTCCATTTTCGAAAAAATGGCACAATATCTACATCAAATTATAGTATACCGGATCAACTTGAAAGGGTTGATAACGAATAAATATCATTACCTACGAAGTTAACAAATTCAACATTGGTGAACTATTGGGGTCTAATCAATCGTTGAGAAAAATAGACAAGATCCACAGTTGACTCCGTATACCCCTGATTTTTTGAATTCAGGAGTTCTGTCTTCAATATTTTTGATAAACAATGCCAACGTGTAATCTGTTCTATACGCTACTGTCAAGTCCTGTGTATGAAAAAATGTAGCTAATTTTCCAGTTCATGATCCGAAATAAATTGATGTTTTATAATTTTGATTATTATTCTTGATGGTAGGATGAACTTCTTGGATAGCTTCATTATAAAGTTCCTGAAAAAGAATACTGTCTATCAGATTGAAGTTGAATCCGTTGTTGACTGCAATCTGTTTCAAGATATTGAGTTCCTTTTTGAAATTTCTACCTAAACAGAACTCAAGAGTAGCGAATAGAACAAATAACACATTGAGAAGGTTTATCAAAAATAATGAAGACAAAACTTTCGAATTCAAATAATCATAGGTATACAGAGTCAACTGTGGATCTTGTCCTTAGGAATATATCGGACAGGTCGTCCGTTTAATCAGCGCATTGATTGACATAAGATGAATTTTTCGATTCATTCATTGAATCAACTGTGAAGTGAAGGTATTTCATGATCTGTTCTTCCACAATTGATCTGACAAAAACAAATTCATTCTGTAACTTGGTCGAATAAACACCTATTTATCTATCTATGGAGGAAGTAGAGGAAGTAAGAATAATGTTCACTCATACAGTTTTTCACGTGGAATCCAGTGGCGTGGTCAGATCCTCAAAATAAGATGTAAGCATTTGGATATAACCCAGAATTTCATCATTTCAACTGAAACACTCTGTAAATTTTTTTCTTTCAAATTTGAAATATTGATGCTTTGCGCTCTCAGGCAATATACCAAACTTATACGATATTTTGAGTATTGGAAAATTCATAATTCTTCACTATATTTTTTATTCATCCGCCTAGTGGATGTGTAGCAATATTTTGAATATCTTGAATTTTCATATCAACGTTGTTGCTGTGAAAGTGTTTCGTCACACACTAGTTCAAATTTCACCAACTTTCTACTACTATTCATTGACAATATAGGCTATGGACCTGATCAGTAGGTAGCTAATCGTATGAAATGCGTGAGCAGGATATTTTATAATTATTCTTGTCACCTGTTCAAATATATTCAATTCAATGGAAAATAATGATCCAGGAAATCAAAACTATACGAAAATACTGAAATCAACTTATATTCCAACCATGATATGATAATATGTATAATCTTCTGTTGTTTTGATATTCTGAATTATCATTAATCACCATTATATGGAAAACTCGCAAACTTCGTCAGGTGACAACACTAACAAAAAACATTCTGCACCTGCTTTTCCTCATTGCCACCTACTAATCAGGTCCAGAGCTTTGAAAGTAATGGAACAGTGCCAAATATTTGTGAATAATAAATGTTGGTGAAGTTTGAACTAGTGTCTGACGAAACAGTCAGTCGGCAATAGGGTGAGTTTGACAATTGATGATATAAGAAAATTGATGATATTGTCACACTCTTCTAGTTAACTTCCTTCTTTATTGATTACTATAAAACGAAAATAAATAAAAGTATAAGTCACATGTGCGGACGGCTGCTCTCAGCTAGAAAACAGATGAGTGGCACTGCCATTTAAGAATATATATTTTTTTATACGAAAAAAAATTCTCAAATGGCAGTGCCAGTACAACTCGATGAATAAAACCACATCGAGTTTCAGGCCTATTCATCGACATAAACAACAAGAATTATAAAGAGACCAGAGAATCTGATTAGTATCATGGAATATCATGATATCATTAGATTCCACCAAGTAAAGCAAAATATCAGAAATATCATCGAATATCATCGAGTATCACAATAGTATCAGCCAATGGTCGCGAAAAGAGCTATTCTTTATCAGAGAAACTGCCTGAGATATCTCGTGAGAACATCCAAAATGAAAAAGCCTGTACAAACACATGACACGTTTACCCTAGGGTTCCTTGATGGAAATTGACGTTAAAGTCATCTTAACAGGGTACGGACAGATCCTCGTCTCCTCTCACTCTAAAGTGTTTGTGAAACAGTTATATAGTTCCATCCCTATTCAATTCTGGGGATAAACACTAGATTTTTGACATTTGTTGTTTTTTAGGTTATATTGAGTTCACTGGCGTATCATACGTAATTTCGATATGGAATTCATACCAAGATATAGGTAAACAATCCTCTAGTTTTAGAGACTACTACTCCAGCATAACCTTTGCGAGGTAGGAATCATATAAATTGTACTGAAAGCTTTAATATATTTCAGCAAAAGAGACTGTTTTTAGACTGTAAATTAGGGTTGACTGATTGACTAAATGAATTCTGACTTCAAGCTGAGCAGAAGTTTATCTATGAGCTGAATGAGCTAAGACTTATGATTGAGAAATGGTGGAAACCTCGATGTGGGTATCTGAAATACTGTATTCATGTCATGTGTGCTCAATATATTTTCGGAAATACAATTCTGAGAAGAATTTATGGAGTGACTAATATGACACTATGTATAAAACTTCATCTGGGACGAAAAGTAGGCTCAAGGCTGATGAAAAGTATGATACGTTAAATGTGCAGGAAAATAAATGATACAATATACTTTACCCCAATGTTATACATATGATTTTTCCGTCTCTCCCCTGAATAAAAAGTAATTTTCGAATAATTTATTGATGAAAGTAACAGAGAAGTAGGTATACGCAGTATAACTTACAGACACGTTATTTTCACTCTTGCATCCTAAATATTTTGTATTTGTGGTAGAGTAATAATTATATAATCTAATGTATTTCGCCATATTGGATCCGTCTTCTTGAATTTTCGAATTTTGACGAAACAAATCATCATCTCCTACCCCGAAAACCCCCAGATACCAATCTTAAATAGAAGCAGATCATAATTAGGAATTTCTTTCGTTCTATATTGGATTCACCATCTTGAATTTTCCAAGTTTGACGAAACAATCATTATCTCCAACCCCGGAAAACCCCAGATACCTTCTAATTTTGAATAGAATCGGA